>JANHFT010010337.1:140358-157432 GCA_032467955.1 Pseudoxenodon macrops | reverse complement strand
AAGAAACCTGGAGGTCATCTAGCCCAACCCTGCTCCAGCAGGACATTGCTAAAGTGAGTTTCTGTCTTTTGATCCCCAGTCTCATGACCACACTAAGCCACGCCCACGAGCCACACCCACAGAACCGGTAGGAAAATTTTTACATTTCACCCCTGGTCCTTCCTCTTCCTCTGATGAGGAAGATAATATCAGGCTGGACTTTTCTGAAGATGAAGGGATGACACCGGAATGCCCAGCGGTCACTGGCCTGTTTGACCGTAAACTGTTTAACTCGCTTTTATTTAAAGTAAAGAAAGTGGCCCGGCTGGGACCATCTACATCAGACTCCGTTTCTAAGGAATCGGAGGACCCGGCAGAATCCTTGTTTGCTGAGCCCACCAGGCAAGTGACGGTCATCCTTGCTCCGAGACTGTTCACCGACATGGTCAAAAGACAATGGAGCTCTCTCGATGCAACCATCCACGTGACGGACAATGATAAGAAACACTATAACTTAGCTCCCGACCTGGCAGGGGTGTTAGAACTTCCGTTGGTGGATGCACCTATTATGGCTCTTTATTCCTCTTCCAATCTACCAGGGGAATCTGAAGAGAGTCTGAAACCAGAAAATAGGAGGATGGATCAAAACTTGCAAAGGGCCCATACTGCGGCAGCTTGGGCTGTACGGACTTCTACATCGACTTCATTTTTTAGGAGAGCCTCTCTGCTCTGGCTCTGCCAGTTACAGGAATGTATACACACATCTGATGTTCGCTCCCATCAGGATCTGAGTAAGCTTATCGCGGTAGCCCAATTCTCAGCAGATGCCACCATTGACAGAGCGATGTATGCCTCTTAAGGCCTCCTCGGTCACTGCACGGAGATTGCTTTGGCTCAAACCGTGGCAGGTAGATAATTGCCATAAATGGAGGCTGGTTTCGGCTCCCTTTTCCAGTCAGAAGCTCTTTGGGGAAGCCTTGACCCAATTCTGGTTGAATCCAGGGACAGACGAAAGATTCTTTCTCCAATCACCAGGAAAGGGAACATTTGTCCCTTCAAGGTGTGGTTCCTATAGAAGCAATGATGCAGGTACTAGTGCATACTATCCTAGAGCTGCATACTCCTCCCGTTCTAGATATCAGGATAGAGGCCACAGGGGAAGCCAATTCCAATCCAAACGGACCTTTCATGGGGGGGGAGGTCGGCCTTTCAGGCGGGCAAAATAATGCACCAACCGATCCTTCTATAGGCGGATGCCTGTCTTAATTTGCTAACCAATGGGAGGAGACAACCTCTGATTTATGGGTTCAGGATACAGTTAGATTTGGTCTTAAGCTCGAGTTCATCTCTGCTCCCCCAAAGTTCTTCATCTGCTGCCCTGTCTCCAGGGTTGCCTCCAGGAGAATTCTCATAGAGTCGGCAATCAAGCACCTGCTGGAGATCCTGTTCCAGCTGAGCAGCACAGCTCTGGATTCTATCCCGTTCTGTTTATCATCCCCAAGGCCTCGGGGGGTGGGGGTGGAGAGCGATACTCAACCTTAAAAGGTTAAACCATCACTTAAAATACAAGCAGTTTAAGATGCATTCGCTTCAGTCCATCTTGAAGGGCATTCGGGAACGTGACTTCCTCACCTCCATAGATCTCACTGAAAGATATTTGCACATCCCCATACATACCTCCCATCGGCAGTATTTACGTTTCCAGTATGCTGGCTTCCATTACCAGTATGCAGCCTTACCCTTTCGGCTGTCCTCAGCTCCAATGGTATTTACCAAGGTATTGGTGGCACTGGCCGCCCACCTGAGGACTCTTCCAATCCGAGTCCAGTTTTATCTGGATGACGTCCAGCATTAGGAAATCAGAAGCTTTATTTGTCTCGTTTCACTCAGCCAAGTTAGGCGGTAAAGTAGGTAGGTGGCTTAAATCCACCATAGCCAAAGCCTATGAACTAGAGTCACTTCTGACCCCAAGAAATGTTACGGCCCATTCCATTCATAGTGCGGCCACAACCGCAGCCTGGGCTACTCAGGCTTCCATAGAAGAGGTCTGTGGAACAGCTATCTGGATTTCGGTGACGCCTTTTATTCAACACTACAAATTAGATGTTTTTGCCTCTGCTGACGCGGCCTTCGGCAGACAGGTCTTACAAAGAGTACATGAGGCCCACCATAGACTATTGCCCTCCCAACAGGACAGCCAGCTTTGGTATATCCCATTCCTGGATGCTATCTCCCCCATGATGGAGAAGAGGCGTTGGTCTTACCTGATATGCTTCTTCTCATCAGGGTGGAGATAGCATCCAGCCCCACACTGTTTAGATATTAGGCGGGCCTTCCTTTGACACTATATTACCTAGCTCTTTTAAAGCATGTCGAGTCTGTCACTTTCTTCGTCAAGTCTGGGGAAACCATGGCAACAGAGGCGGGCCTTAAATGTTCAAACAGACTCAGTCCTCCAATCAACAGACAAGGTCAAAACCCATTCCTGGATGCTATCTTCACCCTGATGAGAAGAAGCATATCAGGTAAGACCAACGCCTCTTATCATTGGTGTTGGCATGGACATGTAAACACTGCAATCTTTATGCAAAAGTTAAAAAATGGATAAAATAATCCATTATATATTCTTCATGAGTGCAGATTGAGAATCATCCCTTATTTTTCATGAACACGGGAGCAACTTGTTCTAGTGAACCTAGAATCTTTATTTCTATGTGCAGATCTCCTTTCCTGTTTTCCCCAATACTTCCTTCCCAGGAGACCTAGAATATAACATAATTAGGTATAGTCCAAGAAAATAAAAATTATTTCATAAAAGTCAAATGTGTTTGATATTTTGCGCTTATAAATACCACAAAACTGCAGTGCAATTATAATATCCTTATTTAATACACAGATTATGGAACAATGAAAGATGAATGTTTGCATTTGGCAAAATTAAACTGAATGTAGTTATTTATCTTTCACCTTAATTGTTTGAGCTTGTTTCTAATGTAAACTGTTGTAATTTTAAATAAATATAATAGAAAAAAACTTTTCAAGGTATCAGAAATCCAGAGCAAATTTACTTTGCAAATAGACTTTGCAGGGTTGCTTTATGCAGAGGATCTTAAACTGACACTTCTGTTCAACAATATATATACATATATTTTAAAGAACCTGCCTGTGCTGCAAACAGCTCCTGGAGTAGATGACTACTGTGGTGTTTTTTTTTAATTGCATGCACATTTATTTTACTTTAGGGCCAAAATACAAATAAATCTTGAAAAACAAAAGCCATGATTCAGTCAGAGTGACTTATTGCATTATGGTGCTTTTTTCAAGAAAAGTAGGTTACGTACATGTCTGAGCTGCCCCACCATTATTTATTGGGTGTAAATGCCTATTTTTGACCAGAGAATCCCCAAAATTCACAACCGTTGTACGCAACATTTTGAAAAGTTGAAATTAAGCCGCATAGCTGTATTTGTTCCCATTCAACCTTGCCACGTCTTTCCACTTTTCTTTTCTCTTCACCTATTATTTTCCTTTCTGTTGATAGCTGCAGACTTTTCAGGGCCCAGGCCAATCATTTTATATCACTTACTATATCATTATGAACATTAAAAGATAAAGGTTCCCCTCGCATATGAGCTAGTTGTTCCTGATTCTAGGGGGCAGTGCTCATCTCCATTTCAAAGCTGAAGAGCCAGCACTGTCCAAAGACTTCTTCGTGGTCATGTGGCCAGCAGGACTAAACACCGAAGGCGCACGGAATACTGTTACCTTCCCACTGAAGTTGTCCCTATTTTTCTACTTGCATTTTTATGTGTTTTTGAACTGGTAGGTTGGCAGAAGCTTGGACAAGTAACGAGAGCTCACTCTGTTACATAGCGCTAGGGATTCTAACCCCCGAACTGCTGACCTTTCTGATCGACAAGCTCAACGTCTTAGCCACTGAGCCACCGTGTCCCATATTATGAACATTAGTAACATCATAATAATGTAAGGTATATATTTTGAATCAAATTGCAAGTAACAAACTAATGTGAATATGAAATCCTTTTAGAAAAAAACAGCAAGTTCAAATTCACACTATATGTTTATATTTATTTAGAAGGTTTCATAAGTATTGCAGATTGAATCATTTCAACTCTATATATATATCAAAAATACTATTAATCAGAAGTATACATACAATCCAAAGAGCTGAATGCAGGAATTGCCATGGGTAAAGGAAGCTGAAATACTAAAGACTACATCGACCGGCAGGAACTGTGAAGACTAAAACATGGAGCCAGGGATGAAACTCAGCAGGTTCTGGAAATTTTGAGTAGTTCAGAGAACCGGCAAATACCACCTCTGACTGACCCCCAAGTGGGGTGGGAATGGAGATTTTGCAATATCCTTCCCCCAGGAGTGGAGAGGGAATAGGGATTTTGCAGAATCCTTCCCCTGGAGTGAGGTGAGATTTTGCAGTATCCTTCCCCTGCCACGCCCACCAAGCCACGCCCACAGAACTGGCAGGGAAATGTTTTGAATTTCACCCCTGCATGGAGCCCCTCCCCCTTCTTTAACATGTAATCTTTGAAGGGAATTATCACAAAATTCCTTTTGTCTTCCCTGTCATTGTTAATGATAAGACTGACCTTGCTCATTTGGGTAATCTAGATATCAATATAAGGATCAATATAATAAATCTCAGGTGTTCTGAAGGATAGTCTAAGACAGGAGGGGATCCATAGTGTCCTCCAGCTGCTACTGAACAACAGCTCCTCACAGCCCTATTGAAGTGTTCAGAGGCCCCAGATAATAAATTGCTGTACTCTCCAAATATTCATAAAGGGCTGGATGAGAAAGGTCCTTGGCCTTACCTGATACGCTCCTTCTCATATGGGTGGATATAGCATCCAGGAACAGGATTGCTCCATCTGCTAACCAATAGGAGCAAGTCTGCAATCTTTAAGAACACACCTCCTCCTCTGTCTTCCTGCTTTTTAGATGAGGGGAGGGTCTATGGAAGGGACCTGCAGGGCATCCAACAATTCGGGCCCTATGTTGTAAAACTGCCTGTCTAAGGGACCAGGGACAGGCCCAGATTCAGGATTGACCCATTGCTTATTCACAACCTCCTATGCCTTCATCTTCAGACAACTCAATCTCAAGTCCTTGGTCATCCCCCGAAAGTGAGACATGATCAGAAGGAGAAGCAGGGCAAATGTTGTCCAGGCCTGTAGCAACATCAGTCTGAATGGGAGGAGTCTGTCTGCCAAGGGCAGGCCGAGCAAGGGCAGGAGGTTCCGAAACAGCCCTATGTTGCAAACCAGCTGCAATGCCCCGTTAAATTGCAGCTGAGATTAACCACACTATATCAGGGACAAACTGGTTGGGAGGAAAAACTTCTGCACCAAAGGTGGCAGGCCAGGGAGGTGGGATTGCCTCTAGCACTGGAAAAGGAAGAATCGGCGCCACAGCCTAGGAAGCTGTGCGGTTTGCAAATTTGCCACTGAAGCGGCCTTCAGCGGGAGGTGCGAGCCGCCACCCGCCGGAATGCTGCAATCGCAAGGCTGAATGAGCGACTAACAGCTGTAGCTGCAGGGCTCCAATTCAGCCTTGCCATAAGAAAATTTAAAAAACAAACAAATTCAATTCAATGAATATAGCAATAAGGAATGGGAGAGCAAAAATTGCATGTCTGTCCTGGAAGGACCGAGTCCAAAAAGCGGGAAGACAGAGGAGGAGGCGTGTTCTTAAAGATTGCAGACTCGGTCCTATTGGTTAGCAGATGGAGCAATCTCGTTCCTGGATGCTATATCCACCAGAATGGAGAATTTCATTCCATCGGTTCCGCATTCACCCAATCTACACTTACAAGAACTAGAATGAGCAACATAAGCAACTGTAAGTAAAAGTACAACAGGCATATGTTAAAAATAATCTAGGATCCTTCTCAGGCATTTGCTAGAAAGAGGAGAATAGAGGAGAAAATCTACTGGGACAGTCTTCTGGAACAATTGCCACCTGATACCTTCCCTCTCTCTTCAAGAACTCTTGAATCTTCCCAGGGACCCAGTCCTGCACTGATCATCCATCTTATAATATTATCCTAAAATGAAACCCAATAACTTCTTTTTAAGCCATTTGATAGGCAAGGCAAGCAGCCACCCAAAACATTTTCATATGATAAAACTCAAAATGGTGTTTACATTTTACTTGATCAGCTCTCCAGTGATGGGCAAGCAATTTCCACTGTACCTCTGATCAGCATTCTTGCTAAGGGAATGGAGGGCAGGCTCCTAGTGTTAGGGCAATGCTTGCCACTAAGAAATTTCCTAATTCTATTCACATATGGCATCTTTACTACCCCATCTACTATTTCTGCACCATTCATAATCTCATTCCTGATTTTGATGAACTTTTGTCACCTGCCTTGGCTTTTATTTCTTAAAAAAAACTTTTCCAACAACTAAAAAGAGGCAATGTGGAGAGTTGACAGGGAAGAAAATAATCTAAGACACATCCAAACACTGAAATGAATGACACAGAGCCTGAAATAAGACAAATGAAGGCAGTCTCTCACAAAGGTAAGCAAGAATAAGAATAATTGGAAGCCAGAATAATGCATGGCCCAATGACCTGGTATTCTCCTGTGACCTAGAGAGGCCGGGGGAGGTTTGGGCCGCCACTGACTTGCATTTGCACGCAAAAAGCTATTGTGCAAGATTGGTCTCCTTAGCAGTAGTCTGTTCCACTACTGTGGAATTTGCCAGAGCTAAACTGCTAGCACTGGCAAAGGATCCCATGAGAGTGAAGCATTTCAGATTGCTTCCATTAGTCTAGCAACAGTATTCTGGGCTGTTTTTTCCACTGAGTTGCATTTTGGATGCCATTATCACTTGGCATCCCTTTTTATTTGTGTTGACCAACTGAAGCAGTCACAGAGATATTGTCTACTACAGTTATGATTATGAGTTCTCCAAGAATGTGAAGATAGGCGGTAAGCTGCATATGTTAAACTGGACGTTTGAAAACAGATGAATGTTGGCATTTACACAGCAATACTAGCAAACTCATGAGGAGCATATCCAAAGAATTTATCAGTGAATGTTGACTATCATCTAAATATGTTCTTTGAAGTTACTAACATTCCATCAGGCATGGACCTGAATACTGCCATATAAAACAGCCACAGTACCTAGGATTGTCAATAGTCACAGATGAACGCCTATAACCATAAATTTTAGTGTTGGCTACTGCTATCCTCCCTGATGTCAACAAAAGCAAGATGCCAAAGGCAGATGGATGGCAAACCTACCACAATGTTTCATTGTCCATGACATACAGTATAGCTATTTGGTACAGCAAAGCCTGCCACACATTTACTTCCCCACCAGCATCAAACAAACAATGAGATTCCTGACAGTAGCAATGCCAATGGTATCCCCTCTCTCTCTCTTTCTTCCATGAAAAGATGGATAGTCATCACATCAAACATATTAATATATTTCATTTCCAATCCAGTGTTTTTAGAATGCTCAAGATGATTATGGTTCTCTGACCTTTCCTCTACATTTTATCTTATCATACCTATATAAAATAGGTCAGGATAATAAAGGTTGACTGATACAAAATGGCCCAATTAATGAATTGCTGGCAGTGAAATGGATTTGAATCCTTTGAATCTTAATCCAACACTCTTAATCACTGTGATCTTTGGAAATGTATGATTTAAAATGTGAGCCAATTGGAAAACTGAAAAAGAAAGTCTTAAGTGTATGTGCAAAAGGCAATGAAACTATAAATCAGAGAGCAAAGACTTCTATGATGTCAGAAATTGTATCACATCCTTTCCTTTAGATGGCACCATTCAACCATTCTGCACCTTTGCAGCCTTCCTAATATGAGGCAATTAGTATTCATAGTAGAAAGTACATAAATTTCCTTTGTTATCCCAAGGCCTAAAACACCCATAATATTGAGTACCGAGATGATGTTAGCATTTCTATCAGGAGTAATATTTTGCATGGAATGGTGATTATATCCTTATTGGGAAGAACTTGGAAAGCCCCAATACTCCTTCAACGTCTATGAAATATGTAATTTTGTGAGAATCCTTTTTAATTCATAAGGTGAATAACTGAAACCACATCTAACTTATCTGAATCAACAAATATATACAGAAAGTCGCTAGAACTGCAACAAACATCTCCCATGTCACCACTCACTGGAAGTCCAAAAGAAGAGAAGGTGACACTCATTTTGAAAATGAGACCTTATGGGCTTGAATCTTCCATTCATATATTATGAGAAGAAAAATCTAGTAATTGCCACTTTTATATTTTCTCTGTATTTTTTGCCCAAACTACTAATCACCACCCCTAAGTATCTGGAATGTGATCAGAATGCTTTTAGATTTATTGCAAATACTTCCCCAAAATAGTTACTTTGGAGCAATATACTTTTTTCACAAGTACAGGTAACCCTCGACTTACAGCAGTTCATTTAGTGACCGTTCAAAGTTACAATGTCCCTGAAAAAAGTGACTTACAACTGTTTTTCATACTTACAGCATCCCCTTGGTTGCAGCATCCACATGGTCACATGATCAAAATTCAGACACTTGGCAACTGGCTCATACTTATGATAGTTGCAGTGTCCCAAGGTCACGTGATCCCCTTTTGCAACCACCTGACAAGCAAAGTCAATGGGGAAGCCAGATTCATTTAACAACAGTGTTAGTAATTTAACAGTTGCAGTGATTCACTTAACAACTGTGGCAAGAAAGGTCATAAAATGGGGCAAAATACATTAAACAAATGTTTCACTTAGCAACAGAAATGTTGGGCTTAGTTGTGGTCATAAGTCGAGGACTACCTGTAAATATCTTTAGAATGGAGTGTCGTCCTAACTGAAGTATTTGCTAAAGTTCAAAAAGTGCAGAAGATTTTAGCATGAGGACATTTCACCAGTGATTTGCCTCTAGAACTGGAGGTTCTATTTAGTCTGAATTTATTTACATATTTCTGATTCTAATAACTGACAAAACTTTGTTTCCATGAATTTGTTTAATCAGCATCTAAAATATCTTATCTACCTATATGCCAGAATGTTGTGTGGAAAATGTCTTAATCTGCATTTGTGATACATAAAGAACACTATTTTTGAATAAGAAAATAGTGATTTCTCCTCGTGCGAAAATCACCATACAATCTGTACATCAAATTCAATTGTTTTTGTCTATTAAGGTGATTTTCTATTTGCAAGGAGTAGTGATCTCAGGCAGAGTCTGAAAATGGTATCTCCTATCTACAGATCAGACTTTTGCAGTTCAGTCTGACAGAGATGCAGAAATTTATCACTATTTTCTTTAAAATCAAAAATATTTTGATTTCCCAATGTGCACTTAGATAGTGAGTATAACATCAGGAAATAGCATACACTGCACTAGAAAAATATTGTAAAAATAGTGTTCAGGAAAATTATATTAAAATCAACATGGATTTCGGAAGGCTTTATGGCATCCAGGGAAGGAATGGCAGAGTGAAGTCTGCTCCATGAAAATTGGAGCTGATGACCACAGCAGAAAGAGGAATAATTCCTCTTAGACAAAGATAGGACTTGAGATCACACATGTGTTCCAGACAGTTGTGTCTTGTGAGAGGCAGAGGGGGGGAGAGATGGACTAAACAGCAAAAGGGTGAATAAAGCTTTCGTTTTAGAAAGTTTGAAATGGACTAAGGCTCTTGGTAAATTTGAAATAAGATTTTGGAATAAATAATTCTTCCTGTGGGAAAATGTTTTTCTTTTGATTGTGTTTAAATAGTGAGATAAAACTTTAAAAATTATACACTAGACAGTACTATGGGGAACTAAAGATTATAATTCAAGGCAAAATACCAATAGCAAATTAAGAGGGTGATTGGATAATTTTCCTATAATGGATTTTGGTAATGTTTTGAAGAGATTTGTGAGAAGGAACAAAGGAAAAAAATAAGAAATAAAGGTTTACAACATTATTTGAAGGGACTAGAGAACAAGCTTGTTACAAATAAAAAAGGAAGGGATATAAAGTTGATTTATTTGATCAAGGTTAAAATAAATTTATTTTCTCTGGTAATCCTTAATGTACTTTTGTTGACATCAGGACTGAAATGGTGATGCTTTATGAATTTGTTTGGAGATAAGAGATGGGATTTGGGAAGAAATCATAATTTGTTGTATTTTAAGAGAAAGTGATAAGTTACTAAAATGGTTTATAGTTGTGATGAAGGAGAAAGTGTCTTCTTTATATATTTTTCTTTTTTTACTATATTTTTTCATTTTTCCGTTTTCACTTTTTTCTTTTCTTTTCTACACTTTTACTACACTACACTTTTAAGTCTTCTTTAGTTTATGTTAATTTTTATTGTGATAATTGTATTTAATAAAATTAGTATTACAAATAAACATCGCTAGGTTGTATACATTGAATACGTTATGTATACAATAATTGAAGTATACATTAAGGAAGTTGTGTTTCATAGGAAATTATGTGTGGCTACAGTGAAAAAGCATGCATTTAGGCAATTATAAAATTCATAAGAAAATAGTAATTTGTGGGGAAATGTGTTAATCTATTCAAAATATTTTGTTAATAAATCAAATGAGCAGATTTTTATAGGTAGTTCTCACTTAAAATAGTATTTGAGATTGGAATTTCTCTTGATAAGTGATGCTGTTATGAAGTGCAACATCATGTGATTACATTGCTAAGTAACAGCAATCCCTAAGTCCCTAGTTGCCATTTTTAAGTGAGGACAGGGTGGATCATTATGTGAGGACTTCATGTGATTGTGATTTCCAATTTCTTGCCAGTTTGCCCATTGAGTTTGCTTCGATGACTAGATATCTGGGCCAGTAGCTGAGGTCCCCAACTGAGACCATGTAACTGCAGAAGCACTGCAATGTTGGAACTTCCAGGACCAAACATAGGTTCCAATTGTTCAGCACTATTGTACATTCAAATGGTCACTGAACAAGTGATCATTATGTGAGGACAACTTGCATGTAGATCCATGTAGTACAGTGTAGTTTGGATTTCCATTAATTTGCTCATCCCTGCTACTAACTATCATTCATGAAGATATCAGTTCTTAGTAGGCAGTAGTTTGGCAAATTCTGTAAGTATGATGTGAAAGAAAGCATTCCTTTTTTTTCCTGCCCTAGAACTACCACAAACCCCAATAACTAAAAAGACATGAAGATTGTTCTGCTTTAATTATAACGGACTGCAGGTAGGAGAAAACTACAGGATTTCATATCCTCCTAGTTAAAAAGTGGAATGAAAGAACACTTTGGACATGAAACACAATGAGAAGGAAATCATTCTAACACAACTTGTCACAAAGATCCTACCCATCTCAGCAGAAGTGCTCAACCTTCAGAATAGGATCTACAGGCTGAAGTTATCCTTTTTTCTGTGTCCCCTTTGCCCTGTGTTTTGCTTGTCTCCCTACTACTATTTCTCCTCCACCTTGTTTCCCTGCTTTCTTTAGTACCATAAACTCAAAAACTAGCTGCAGCTAGATCAGAGTAAGATAATCCATCTAATTGTATTATCCATATGGATTGGATACACAAAATGTCAACTTACTGTCAAGTGTTTAAGAAGAATTTTATTCAATACAGGTGTAGAAATGGCCAAATAAGTATTCTGTCCACTATCCTGGATTTTGGAGATTTTATGTTGCTCGCTGCCAGTCTATTCTCAGCCTTTTGGGGTTCAGGACACGCCTGGCCGTTGATTTTCTGTCATGGACTAATAAAGTAGATTTAGTCAAGACAGCTCAGATACCAAGCTCAGCTTGAAGATGCTTTGTTTGGGTAATAATTTTGAATCATGGCTCTGAAGGTCAAGTAGTGCAATCAGTCTTACAGCAGAAGATATATGTACAGGATCAATTGCTATTACAAGCATGTACAAAAAAAATCACTTGCCTGAGACAGAAAAAGTTCAAAATAAGTTGGGAGCATATTTTACATTATGGAGAATCTCATTTGGCAGCAAAAAGGCCCAGGAATCAACTAAAGATGTTTCAGATACAAGCAATTTAGTGCCTATTGTCAAATTTTGGCATCCATTTGATTCAAGGAATCAAGGTTCATTACGATTATTGGCAATTCTCTGATAAAACAACAACAAATCTTAATTATTTTATAGAACTTCAGCAAAAAAGATCCCAATATCTGCCGGATTATCATTATTGGTTTCTCTGTTAGCCCCTCGTTTTCAATCATGCTCCTTTATGTGTTGGCAATTATTTTTGAGAAAATAGTCTACAACTGAATACGAGGAGATGATATCCCTACCCATTTCCTATAGACACTTTATTAGTTAGAAAATCCGAGTTCTCAAATTAATAGCTCAGCTAATTAAACCTCTGCCTTTGCTAATGCAAAGGAAAAACGCTCCGTTTTCCCTATTTGACAGCGACGGCTTCCTCCTGTATTTTACCTCTAGCCAGCCCTAAACAGCTGCGGCGGTTGGCGGAGAATAAGCGGCGTTTCTGAATCAAATGCTGCGAGGGGAGACGCGGCATTTGGCTTTGCTTCAGCAACTCGGCCTCTAAGCTTAGCGGACTTCCTCCCCTTATGAGGGAAACAAGGTGGCTGAGGAAACGGCCTCGGGACTCCGCAACAGTAAAGCACAAACCAGCATACTGTGCTGTAAAACCCTTCCATATATCTTGCAGTCACTTTTTGGTCAGACCCAACGCGGTTTCAGCTTTTCAAAAAAATCGGTTCCATCCTAAACCAGGCACCGGTCAAGGGAAAGAAACAGACCTCTCTCCTCTCAAGAGGTTTCCCCTTTTTCAAAAGAGAGCCGCGTGCGTGTGGGCCGCAGCCGGGGCCGAGCGGGTCTGGGAATGGCACGCAGCGCCCATTTTGTATCCGAGTCGGCCGTCCGGCTAAAGCAACGCCTGGAAAAGCCCGCTTCTGTGCGCCCATGGCCTCAGCTTTATCGGGCCGTTTGTTCGGTCCCTTCTTTTGTAATTGAGGTCAGTGGGTCAGATGCTGATAACAATGAACAAGCTACATTTTCTGGAAATTAATTTGCGTAAAAAGAAGCTGTCTTTTCTTAAAAGCACAATGATTTACTTCTGCGTTTCTTATCGGGAAACAATATGTAGGTGGGGTGGGGGAAGTTTTACTGTTTATTTGCCAAAACCATTATCACCACTGTCATAAGCAATAACTGGCAGAGAAGAAATAGCTTTAGTGTGTTGCAGCAAAGTCAACAAAGGGTCTTCTGACACCCTTAACGCATCTATTAGGGTTTGGGTCTTCCTGAACCAAAGGAATGTGTAACCCACGATAGTTTCTATAATGTAAACTTGTAGGCTTCAACTTGATCAACCTGGATTTAATTCAGTTCTAGAGCAGCCATTTAAAAACAGCCATAATTTTCCTGCTTTTAAAATTGCTGGTCCTAAAAATTGCTGAATTTGTATGAGTAATAGTTATAAAAAAGATTCCATTTCTTTTCCCCACAATTTTGCCATATTTTGCATTTGATCATTTGAGATGCTGCTTTCATCTTTAGCATTAAAAAAAAAATTATAGTAAGGTTATGTGTGTCATAAGTAATCAACAAAGAAACAGAATAGGGTGGATAAAACATTTTGAAAAGTTAAACCATGTAACATATTTTCTCAGTCTCTGTAAAAAAAAATAAAAAAATAAAAAGTTATTATAGTTTGATAACACTGGAGCATTGATACATTTCTGACTGATTTATAAAAAGTACAAAATACCAAAAGATTGTAAGCTGCCCAAAGTTACCCTGTGGTAAAATGGGTAGATAAGTAAATAAATAAATAAATAAATAGCAATGCTCATATTCAGGGAGGCTTGGGTAAGGTTCTCTCAAGTCCCCATGGTGATGTTACCCTGCAGTCTCAAAAAACTGTCACCCTGCTTTGTTCCATCCAGCTTTCTGCTCTTTCCCGCTTCTCATTGTTCTCAGCGTACATTTCTCATAAAAGAAAATGCCCTCTGCACACAGCTGGTGGAACCAAGTAACATCTTTTTTCTCTTCTTTTCCCAGTCACCAGGCAATGCTGAGAAGGAACCCCCTCCCAGCCCAGAATTGCCTGACCTATTGATAATTGAAAAAAGGTAGAAGAATGCTCAACTCCTTGACTACTTCTCCTTGTTCTTCTCCATTTAGGAAATTTAGAATGGAAAATAGTTTATTGCTTTTTCTCTAGGAATTAAAGGTAGCAGCAGATGCTCCTGAAATCTAGTGTTTAAGTGGAGTACAGTAGTTGTATTTAAGGGTTGAAATGAAGGGTACTTGGTGCTCTCTGAGCGTGCTTGTTTTCTTGCAGACGTTTCATTACCCTAACTAGATAATATCATCAGTGCTGCAGACCCCCAGATTAATGGGATCCCTGATCATAAGTAACTTATGATTCTTGACAAATGTATCTTGTCCTTTTATGTATACTGAGAGCACATGCACCAAAGACAAATTCCTTGTGTGTCCAATCACACTTGGCCAATAAAGAATTCTAATTTCTAAAAGATATCCAGCTTCCATTCAGAAAAATCTATGACTGGCACCATCTATTGACTAAATCAAACAATTTCAGCCTATACATATTTTAAAAAATATTCTGAAGAGCTTTGGACCTCTGATTTACACTGCACTTTTCAGTTATTCATTAAAGCAACCTATTTTTTTTCAGGCTCTGCAACTGTATTCATTTTAATGCACGGATTCCTTAAAGCAGTGTTTTTGCAGTGTTTTTTCTGCCTCTCTCACACCTCAAGGGTCATGCCTAAGCCTGAAGAAAGTTTAGTCATTCTATTTTTTTAGAAAAGAGATCCTGTCGCCATGGACATATATGGTCCAAAGCACTTTTTAACATTATTTTCAAAGCATTTGCAGCCCTACTATTCACATCCTTATAGAAATCAGAAATTATTTGTAACAATACTTTTCTAATTTGATTAAATGAGCATGCTGCAAAGAATGTAATGATTTTTTATTTGGAGTTAACTGATTAATTTAGGTGTTTTTGTGTCTCATTAATGCCCAGGTCTTACTGTCTTTCCTTTATATCATTGGGAATTGAAAAAGCTCGGCTTATTGTCTTTTGTGACTATTAAGATATTTGAAATCTATAACAGCAAATTTAGACGCTGCTATCTCACGTTGGCCTTCTGAATAAAGAAACTGTAACAGAGTTAATTTCCTTCTTTTCATGTTACTGCATTCAAGAATTTCATTTAGGAGTTTATCTCAGCAATTCTGCCCCTGCTGTCTAACCCTGTTTGCTGAGTTACCCAGGGTTTAGTGACAAGTTCTACTTGAGTAAATTGTATTTAGACAACAATATATTTCATTCAAGCTTCTTGCAATGATTGGGCCAAGGTCAGTTTTATATTCTGCTGAAATCATAAAGTGACACTCGAGATAAACAGAATGTTTACTCTCTCCATGTGAGCTGGAGCTGATATGTAAATTTATCCTTATTCTTTCATCAAATTTGCATTTACCCTCTTAGTCAAACACTACAGAGCTCCAAATCAAACAGTTTTAATGGTGGTCAACTCTTTATGACCGATTGTCGTATCAGAGGGAAAAGAAGCTGCAATTTAGATTAAAATGCAAAGAATAACACAACATACTGTGTGTCATCCGGTTTGCAATAACTGGATAAACTTTCCATAGAAGTGAATGGTTTTGATGTTTAGCTGACTAAAAGGCAATTGCTGTATTCTTGTATTTTTATTACCCTGCCTTTATCTGTAACAAACAGGCTATACTTACCTGTCTTTGTTATTTTCATCCTGATCAAACAAGTGAGGTGCTGCTAAACAATTTCCTTCCTTTCTTGCCACTTTCTAATCTGCATGAAATGAACACAATTTGATCCACAAAAACAAAAAGATCTATATCCTTCTGTCTGTTACGCTTAAGATACCATGTGTACTATACAATCAAGCTTCAGAAAGAAAAATGGGATTCTATAAACAGGCTTCTGTATTTACTGCAGCTTAAAAAAACAAAACAAAATCAGGGTATGCTAGTACGTATGCAAATCAGAAAGGCTGATCATTCCCTGAGAAGGTTAGGGAAGTATTTTGAAATTTAGGTCTGGAAATAGGCAACTATTCTTAGAATAGGGATGTGGGAGAAGATTTCCCCCTTCCCCTTCTTTATCTATAAGCCTCCCTCTATTTCTCATATTTTTGAAAAAGTGAAAAATGATTTCCTTTTTCATATCAGAAACAGTGTTCTCTTTCTTTAAACTGTTCCAGTTTTATGTGAAATAGTTATATGCATATGTGTATATATATGTGTACACACATACCAAGGCACAAATGCAAGCTGTCTCCTTCCCAATAGAAGCACCCAGATATTGAAAACATGGGCATTAGTTGGTTTACACAAATGCAAGATAGAACAGATTTCAGAATTATTTCTCTTGGCTTTGTACCGCCTTGTCTGAACATAACGCTGTGTGATTTAGAGATATTCTGACTGAATATATGCATCATTAACTCTGTACCCTTTCTTTCCAGTCATACTTTTATCAATCAAGAAAACTGATATATGGTCAGAGCTGGTGTAAATTAATTGGGAGGGAAATGGAATAGGACAGAAATTTATTCTTTCCCCTCCTCCCACATAATCTAGGTTTTCAGTTCACAACATAAAGGTGATAATAGGATTTATAACAGGAATCTTTTTATACAGTGCATAATCAATCAATGAAAATCACTATTATAAAATTATATGGTGGCGGCTTATTATATACTCATTGGCAATTTCACTCAAAAACAAATTTCACTGACTTCAGTAAGACTTATTCCAAATAAGGGTATGTGAATCACTTAAACACACTTCCAAAAGTGCTGAAAGATGGCCATTGCCTCCTTTTGATGCCTTAATCTGCGGATCTAAAAGCACACATATAGATTCATACATTCACATTAATATAATGTGTTTCATAAAATACATTAATTTTAGTTATGTTTCAACCTAACTACTACCATATTTTTCTGAGTATAAGACGCACCTTTTCTCCCCCTAATTGGGGCTGATAATTTGGGTGCGTCTTATACT
>JANHFT010010337.1:115301-131682 GCA_032467955.1 Pseudoxenodon macrops | reverse complement strand
GGAGGGAGGGAAGGAAGGAAGGAAGATGCAAGCATTTAGCTGTGCAGTGGTACTCAGAACACTACAACCACAACCAGGAGATGCAAGGGTCTACTAAGAGATAAGAAACTACTAGAAGAAAGTTCACTCAAGGTTACCTCATTTCTGTAACCAGTCTGATATATATGTTCATCATAGCTCTCCTCTTTCACCATAGTTAAGAAGATAAGGCAAACAAGAATTACAACAATGCCATGTGGAAACTTATTTACTTGGAGACTAATCTACTAAATTATTTGTGTGGGAGGAAATACGTCTTAGAATTGTCTGAAAATATATTGTAAGTCCCAAATTCTTTCCACCACTATGTTACAAATTTTTTGTTGATTGCTACCAAAATAAACC
Organism: Pseudoxenodon macrops; assembly: GCA_032467955.1. NCBI lineage: Eukaryota > Metazoa > Chordata > Lepidosauria > Squamata > Pseudoxenodontidae > Pseudoxenodon > Pseudoxenodon macrops. The sequence continues at coordinate 131,298 of JANHFT010010337.1, read as the reverse complement.
TTCCATACTTTAGTGAAACTCAATAATTTAGTTCTCACAGGATTTTATGGGATTAAAAACATCAAGGCATTTTGAATGTGTCAGTACATAGCATGTACATTTTAGGTAGTGAAATGTGGAGAACCTTATGCTGGCTTACAAAATAGTCTCTTGATTAGAAATCTTACCCTAAAAGAGAGCATGCTTGTAAAATTGACCAAAACTTTGTCACAACTGATAGGTAGTATATACACGTAACATTAGTATCAGCGTTCCAAATAACATCCAGAACTAAATCGGACTCCAAGGCAAAGCATTCCTCAAAGTTCCAATTTATTAAGAGAGACGTGGGCACATCTGTGAAAACCCACATCTGAAGATTCCCAGGTTTTCACCACCCAAATTTCAAATTTGTAGGCTTTACCATTCTGAAGATTTTGTGATGAGTGAGTGGATTTCACTTATATATATATATATTTCACTTATATATATATATAGATTTAAAATTAGAGCGCAGTATGGATTTTGAAGGTAACTTGTCTTAATTTCTTAGACAATTTAGGCAGATGTCCAGATCATTCAAACTGCAATAATATGGTGGTTTTCAAATTTTGAAATACACCCACAAATGTTGGTCATCCCTTTGTCTATTATTTCTAAGAGATTTATCTTTTTTCTAACTTTTAAAATGATCCATAAAATGGATGCAATAATTGTTGTAACTACAGTTAATATATGAAGCTAATGTTGAAGCAAAGGTACCTCAAGGAATAGTATAAGAATTCATAAAATATTTTAAGATATAATGTTCTTTTATGAAAGAATCTTCTACAATGATCTATAGGAATGGGGAGGTTTAGTGAAGATGTTGTTTTTAACTGCTGCAGCTTATCCTCTATTGATGCATTATTCCCCATTACCAATGCTAATAATTGGAATAATATATAAAGTTTAAAAATAGCAATAGTGTTTTAATTCGGGAGAACAAGGTGGGCAATTACTGAGACGAGACGTTCTGAGGTAACAATCCCTTTATTAAGGGCACAGCTGTTTAACAGGCTAGAACAGGAACTGGCAACAGACAACATTTAGAGCGGCTGTCAGAACAGGCGGCCAATAACAGAAGGCAAAAGTTCCTGCCGGCCGAACTGTCAGACGGCAGCCAATGGGAGGCGATTCCGGGTTGCCATGTAGAACAGGCGGCTTGGATACACAGAAAATTGCAATAGCACCTAGAGTTATATACCACTTCATAGTTCTTTACAGCCCTCTCTAAATGGTTTACAGAGTCAGCATATTGCCCCCAACAATCTGAGTCCTCATTTTACCGACCTCAGAGGGATGGAAGGCTGAGTCAACCTTGATTCAGTAAGATTCAAACTGCCAAACTACTGGCAGTTGGCAGTCAGCAGAAGTAGCCTGCAGTACTGTATCCTAACCACTGCGCCCCCAATATTTATTATTACTAAATAATAATAATTAATACAAAATGATGTAATCATGTTTATGCAGATAAAATTTTATGCAGATAAAATGCATAATTTAATTATATTGGTGAACTGGGGCATTTGGTGAAATTACCAATTTGTGTAAAATAATTAAGTCAAAGGCAGACTATGATAAATATTCATTTATTAATTCACAAGAATGAATTCTTGTGACAAATCTTCTAATATAAATAAAAGAGGCTGGGGTATACAATCATTACTATTCCAGTTGTTGAAATACTATAATACCTAGCATCCCTAGAAAAAAAAGATGCGGGTTGTATCCAGCAGTGTTAACCTTTATTGTACTTGCCCTGTTCCCAAGTACAACAAATTCGCTGCAAAAAATGCATTTCTTTTCAGTTGAAATGAGACCATGATTTATAATATGAAGGACTTTTTGATATTATGAAGGAATGTAATTCTGGTCAGGAAAGAATAAATGAAAAAAAATGGGGGGGGGGACGACTTTCAGAAAAGGGTCTGAAGAAAGAGAAAAACATGAGAAAGAAACTTATAATAACCCCACCTTGATTTTGTTTGGTATAAGATGGGGTAGTTTCAAAGTTTTCATTTATTCTGCCCTACAACAATAAAAAGCATCCCTGAAATCCATGTGTGTTTCTTCACCTTGCCTACCAAAAGAGGCCTAGTGTTGTTTGTGTCATACACTGCATTTTATTCATTCATCTGAACTCCACCTTTTGTTATGTTTTAAAGTATGAATATAGTTCATCCATGCAAGTATTTTTTTCAAATACTAAAAGCATTGCTTTATGTTGTTTGGATTGGCAAACATGCTATCTGGAAAGTCTTAGGCTGCTTTTTATTTGATCTAAGATATTTACACATTCCTAATCCCCCTTGTTGGCATTCTAAAAATGGACACTAAAATCAGAATGAGTAGCGAAATGAACTGACCTCAGCTCCTTTAGAAATGGTTGAGAGGCATTCTTAAAAACCCAATGACGTTCCCCACATATTGCTTATATAATGGTAACCATAAATACAATGACTTCTTTCCTATCCACGAGGGTCTCCGTTTTGAAAAATCTCACAATTAGATAATTCTGTAGTTAAATTTAAGAATTTAGGGGGATAAAATGTGATTACGAAAGTATGGTTAAGTCATGATTCAACCTATTAAAATCCCTTAGAAGTTTTATTAAACCTGTAATATATTACATTTTAATGTGTAGATTAATGTTATACAATATCAATAAAGAAATAACAATAAATAAATATTAAATAGAGTTGTAAAAAAAACACCTCATTGTATATTTTGAATACTATTGTATGTTTTTCTGTCAATCACCTTATTGCTGGGATAACTATGTAGGTGATCCTGCTGATGAAAATGTTGATGACAACAGTGATAATGGCAAGAGATAGACTTCATTGTTATTGTTAACTTCTTCCTCCATAATGGAAGGGTCTTCATGTTGCCTAACAATGTTGGCTTGTTGGTGGAGTTTCAAGGTTGTTTTTTTCTCTTTTAAGTTTATATATAATATAGCATAAGGATGTCATTTTCTAAGCTTCATCACCTCCATCACCTCAATAGCCAAATTAGCAATGTGCTGCAGTAGCTTATTTAAATTTGATAAAATCATATTTATTTCTCATTTATCTTCATCATTTTCTTAATCCTTTGATAAAGCAATACATTGTTGGAAATGTTCCTCTGCTTTTGAGAATGGAATCCAAGAGCTGATTAACATCTCTTTTTTCCTTATCTTAAACTTCATTACCTAACAGTTGTCAGTTGAATTCAGTTGAATTCACAATGTGGTTGACTGCAGGAAAACCCATGAAATTCTTAACAATTACAGGCCAAAGTAATCAGTATTAAGGAGGTATCTTATTTTCTCCAAATAATGATAATTAGCATGTGAACAACAGTATATCCTTTTCCATTCATCTTACATGTGTTTGTTTGTTTGTTTGTTTGTTTGTTTGTTTATTATTTCGTCAAGCATGTATTAGATAACAGATATAAGTATAAACATGATTATGAAACATGAAATGGATACGAATCAGAGGGAACATTAGAACAGGGACAGTAGGCATGTTGGTGCGCTTATGCATGCCCCTTACAGACCACTTGGGAATGGGGTGAGGTATGGATGATGGGGTACGGATGATGATGGCTTAATCTTAGGGAGAAATTAATGAATACGCATGGGGAACTGAAGGAAGAAGCATGCAAGGGCTGCTAAATGGTTGTCAGAATTTATGGATACTGATATAAGAATATCAATATGGTAGTTGCATGTGACACTTGATTGTGTAATGGTAGTTGTATGTTATACTTCAGTGATGGTTGGTAATTGTGTGTTACACTTCAGTGGAATAATTATAATGAAAGCACCAAATATGTCTTTGGGAAGAAACTGTGCAGTATTCTTAATTAATGCAATCCGGGACACAATGATTCTGCTAATTGACAAAAATGGATAGACGGAATGAGATGAAAGATCACAAGAAAAATGACTAAGACACTTAGAGACCAACAAATTATTGAGAACAACAACTGGTCATTATTTGCTTAGAAAACAAACTATCAATATACAGTATACATTTACTGTCTTTTATCTTTATCATTAATGTTGTATTGGCTTTACTATAATTTCTTTGTTCTGAGCTGCCCAGACTCATTGAGAGTCAAGTGGCATTATTGTTATTATGATTTGTTGCATAATCAGCCAGATATTTAGATTGGATTTGCCATTTTTATCCACCTATCGAGTCTTTCCGTAGAACCTGGGATAGGCTGATGCTGATGTTTGAGGCTTGGTCTTGTACAACAATTAGCTTCTGTCTCTTTCTTCAACTTTCTTGCTCTTAGCCATTACCAGATCTTGTTATTCCCGTGTTTCCCTGAAAATAACACCCTGTCTTATATTTTTTTAACCCTGAAATAAGCGCTTAGCCTTATGGGGAGATTTTATTATTTTGGGGTGTGTGGAGCAAGACAAGGCTCCTCTTGCTCTCTTACCTGATTTCCAGCTCTGTCTCCCTAACCCTAACCAGAGGAAATGGCGGGGACCGGCTGCGCATGCATTTTAATATTTTGGGGGAGGGCTTATTTTCAGGGGGGCTTATTTTAGTGCAGGCGCTCAAAAGCCCGATTGGGCTTATTATCTGGGGAGGTCTTATTTTCGGGGAAACAGGGAATCTACTTCACCTGCTATTTTTTAACATACTGACCATGTAATTCTTTGCCTTGCCATGATTCTTTTCTGTTCTTCTTTTGGTCTTTCTTGCAGGCTGGTTTGGTCTCTCCAGTAGTCAGTGAGCCTTCCTGATATATTAACTTCAGTGAATCTTCTTCACTCTCTTAAGATATTTTTCCACCACTTTTTTTCTTCTTCAACTGAATGTAGTTGCAACATTCCATACTTACCTATTTTCCTTGGTGAGTAGAGTCTGTCAACATAACCACATGAATGAAGATCATGATTCGTTGTTATTATTTCTCTGGTCTTCCTATCCAGGAATTTTAGTTCTGCTTGAGTCCAATCCACTATTCTAGCAATGTATCTAATGACTGGAATTGCCCAGATATTAAATGCCTCGATGGTACTTCATCTATAGATTTTGGAGTTATTATTATTACAGATAGTAAAGGAATAAATATATATCTAAAAGTATGATTGCTTTTTTTTATGACTAAAATAATTTGTGAAAATGACAAGGTGTCTTGCAGAATTCTGATTAAAATGGTACAGGAGGTGACAATGATCAAAAATTGAGTGTATTTTGTTTTTATGCATATAATAAAGTAAATAAGTTTGGATTATAGAATGTTTTGTACATATCTGAAGCTAGATATAGATTGCTGAATGTGCTAAGAATGGTAAATGATAAAAGTAATATATTTCTGAAAATGAACTAAATTTTTAATCAATGATTCAACACTAAATAGGAAGTAATACAAGGATAAATGATATTCTTTTGATTTTAAAATGTGTTTATGGATAAATGTGTAAGGAAGGCTTTTGGTTGAAATTAGAATTCTAATGGTTGGGGGTTTGACTATATGTATTCATTATAAGTAGATTATGCATCAATGTTGGCTGAGAACCCAAATGATTTGCAGTGAACAATACAACAAGGTTTTTGAAACTGAAAATTAATTATTAAAAACAAATGTAAAAGTAAAAGCAAGTAAACCATTGCAAATTATACATAAGTGGCAAAGAACTAGAACAAATACGGTAGGTGTATCATAGAAAATTTACTAAACATGGGGAATGAATGGAAAAATTGTAATATATGTGAATGCTGAAGAAAGGTAGAAAGATAATATCTGTTGCAAAGAAAGAAGACATTAGAAATGAAATTCTTAATAAAGAAATAAGAGATATGATTGAACTTAAAAGAACTGAATTGTAGACTCTTCTACGAAAGCTTATATAGTAGTGTAAAAAAATTGGTATACAGTACAGGTAGTTCTCATGTAGCATTTCCCAAGTTTAATGACTGTTCGCAGTTACAACAGTGGTGAAAAAGTAACTTTGTGAACAATTCTTGCATTTATGACCTTTGCAGGTCTGTGAAGCTAAGGAAACCTGAAATAAGATTGTAAAATCATGATGTTTTATTAAGTGACCACATTGCTTAACAATAAGTTGCCAGTCCCAATTCTGCTCACTAAACAAGGGCTACCTATAGGATGGTTTTTAGAATCTTGGCAGGTGGTACAGATTCCATAGAGGCACATACGTAATATGCTCTTACATAGAGTAGGTCTAAAAGCAGAAATAGGCATGAGAGCAAAAGTAGGAGGAAAAGCTATAAATTAAAATAGAAATACTCATTTCCATCCCAGGCAGTTATTTAGAGGAATTCAGAGTACCGATAAATTATATTGACAGTTATCAAGAAATCCAAGTGAATTAGTTAAGTTATGCTTCCTCCCTCTCTTTGCATAATTCATCCATTAGGTGGTCAAAGCAATCCTGGGGTGAAATCCTACTGAAATGAAATCAGATAAGGGCATAAGAACATAAGCAATTCCCTGATGGATCAGACCCCTAGCCCATCTAGTGCAGTAGCTCGTTCTCACAATGACCAGGGAAATCCACTAGTATCCCAGCAGATGATCTTCAGAGACAGTCACCCTGCCATCAGGGTTTAAAGCCATTGATCCCCATGAATTCCATGAATTGGTCCAGCCCAAGGGTGGGTTCTAACTTACCTCGTCATGGTTTTGCTTCAGGGTCATTCCAGGAAATGCTGTAACAGACAAATAGCTCCACTCTGCTATGAGCACATTAGATCTTTTTACAGTAAAATATATTCAAGACTTCAAGTACTTATACATGGGAAGAAAAAACCCTCTTCACTAGGTTTATCAATGTTATCAAGAAGTGGATTTTTAAAAGTTGCACTATCCTCTCTTTCAGATTTATACAGAATAGTCAAATCATTTTAATCCATAACAGAACCGTGCTGACCATGTCACATGAGGTCCAAAGTGCATTTCTAATGTATACTCCTTCCTAATCTCTTGTGATCTAGATGGAGTTTTCATTACAAAATTAAATAGGGAAAACCTACTAGACTAGAAATCTCACCAAAATGAGCAAATAAATAAAATAGCATGAGCACAAACATCATGAATAAGAGAGAGAGATGCCACCTAGTTGACAGAGCTGTTGTAAGAATTGCTGAGGCAATCTGTTTGAAATGCTTTGAGAACTTCAGAAAATCAGTTTATTAATTCCAAGGCCATGGTCTCATTAGAGTTAAGTACATTTAAGTCCCCTTGATTTTCAAAAGGAGAGATTTAAGAATATACTTAAGTTAATGAGACTTGAAAGTACTTCATTTTGGTGGGACAGTTTTCTAAGTATTATTCAGAACCCCTTTCAGGAGCCTGTATGAAGCATTAAAGCTTATCCGCTGAGGCATTGGTTCAACTATTCCAATAAGTACCAGGAAATAAAGCACAGGACACTTAGCAGTTCTTGAAATTGGCATTTTATGCAAAGGCGTCAATCCAGCATCAGCTTTCAGTCAGGGTGATATTTCATTTGATTATAAATAGAATAGAAAGTTCATTTAATTCTGTGTAAATCCTTTCTTTCTCAATTCTATTAAGGATTGTGATTTATACTGTCTTGGTACACTCAGAATGTTAGACCAAGGGTGCCAGCCACTGGTATCTAGTCCAAAACAGAAGCACAAGGTCTGGGTATGAGTCAACAAAAACTTTGTTTATACAGTGGGAGCCAAATGAAAATCCTTCAATGTTGTGGACTGATCGTTCCTCGGCAGGAAAGCCGTGCCAAGTCAGAGTCTATTGCTGATCTTCACCTGATCTCTCTGCAAAATATGACATGTGGCAATGAAAACTGCATGATAACCTGTATCAATAAAAGCTCCAGAGGAGTAGACTGGATCTGGATCTGACCCAAAATGGTTCAGTCAGGTCAGTCAGTGTTGTTGTTACATCTATCAGTCAATTAATAGGCAGCTTCTCCAATAATTAAATAAGCATGATACAATACTGTACTGACATGTTAATTCCCAGCCTCTCAGACAAAACCTTCTAGATGCACCAATCAATATGTTACCTTATTTCTTATTCTATGTAATGAGAAAAGAAAGCAATCTAGAAAACTAGCTTTTTATACTTTAATTTACTCTGAAAGAAGAACTTAAGAAAGGTCATTAATGAAGTATTTGTCATGTAGATCTATTACCAGTGAAAGAAAGGGATTCCAACTCTATATATTTCTGTATACCAAAAAAGATTCTCAATACTTACCCTTGAATATACTTATTCTCTGCTTTATTGCTATGGTTATAAATTGCCTGCAACAAACTGCAGGGGTCCACTTGAATGTCAATGGAATTGTCAACTGATGTAAGTGAATCCGCAAATTTCCCAAAAGATGGCAATTGCAAATAATTTCCATACTAGTGCCAAGTGTCCATGTAGTGGATACCAATAATTCAATGTGACTTCTAGCATCTTTACCTTTTTATATTTAACATGTGGAGAATATATATCTTCACAAACCCTAAGCCCAATCATATCCAACAAATCAATTTTCTATTGGGTTCACACCATGAAGATAATTCCTAATTATCCTAGTAAGAGCCATGGTGGCACAGTGGCTATAATGCAGTAATGCAGGCTAACTCATTGCTCACTCCAGGAGTTCAATTCTGAACAGCTCAAGATTGACTCTTCCATCCTTCTGCGGTTGGTAAAATAAAAACCCAGATTGTTTGGGGCTGACTCTGCAAACCACTTTGAGAGGGCTGTAAAGCACTGTGAAACAATATATAAGTCTAAATGTCCCAAAGGTGCTTTTTCAGGAGGCAACTGGACTTCCTTCCTATAGGAACCAGAAGAACTACTCAGGTGACCCTGAGGACACAGGTAAACCTCCAAGTGCTTCAATGATCCTGTAAAAAGATGCAAATGACCAGCTCTCTGCAAGGAATATAAATCCTTCCATTCCCTACTATCCTGTCAGAGCTGAAGAAGCTTCTTGGATAAGAAGCGAAACATCTTCAAAGAAAAAACAAGGAAGTCCAGTTGCCTCCTGAAAAAGCATCTTTGGGACAAACATGACCTGGATGACTGAGAATCTCTACAGATTGTAAGTCTAAGTGCTGTTGCTAATGTTACATTACTTGAAGCATAAAAATTAATACTAGCAATCAAACGGAAGTGATTGTTTTGATCAGATTGGGCCCTTAAAATAATCCATACTTTATCATAAGGCTTTGACCCAAAATGCATTATATCCCTTCATGAAATTTTGAAGATGATCCTGACAAAGAGTTGGGGGCATTCATTGAGAAGCTGTCCAGTGGAAGCCTCCTGAAAATAAACTGGACCTATGCAAATTCTTAACAATATTGTTGTACAGCTTTAATTCTGTAGGGCCTTGCACAGGCTTGCGTCTCAAGTTTGGTATTTGTACATGTGGTCCTTTGCATTGCCTTCAATACAGAAATCTTCTTTTGTCATTCCATTTGAACGTGGCACTGTTGAAACTCAGGACAGCAGGGCCCTAACATCATCTTGACTATATGTACACTTGGTCAGGCTGTGTAAACTTTGACATGTGGATGTCAATCTTTCTCATATTTGCAGATGGCTTTATCAGAGTGTGATTAGTTTCCAGAACAAATTTGAGCAAAAGAAAACATTACCTACAGTATGTAAGCCAACAAGACCCGCTAGTTTTCAGATTTGTCTATTTACATGGGCAGTGGCTGTTTTGCTAAGGCTCTCTAAAAGGGACAGTAATTGAATGGTGCCAGTATGTTCATGGAAGCTGATGAGTTGTAAAGGTTTTATAAACAACCAGGGTGGATTTGTCCATTGCCTTTTTTCCCTTGTAATGTTTGTTAATCCCATTGAGCAAGTCTGCACCTAACGCAGAACAAATACTCTAGAATTTGGAGGTGTCAGTAGTGTAACTTGGTTTGTAAAATCATGCTCTGATATCATCAGCAAGTTTACCAAATGTCCCATGGCCAAATATAATAAAAGTACTAAGCAAGCTTGCTCATGGAGAAATAAGGAGAAACATCTTTGCTATTTTTAGTGCTGCTATGTTTGTTAAAGGATCACAACGAGAAAGAAGTGAATAGTAGAATAATTCAGTCATTGTTCTTTTATGTTTATTGATGTACATGTGGTTTTCAAATTTATTTAACATACAAAGGAGAGTGTCATTGTTTTCAGAAGATTGTTCAATCAGTTAACTTTTTTTATAACATGCAGAGAAAGAAAAATATAATTTAAAACTGGGGCAATTTGTCACTGACAGTTAAAATTATAAAATGCCTTGAAAAAGGAGAGTGACAAATTTTGGGCCCTCTAGATATAGAAAGAATCATTGGATTTAATTAATTTACAATTATAATAGTCTAATCAGACTTTTGTTGAATTATTTCAAATCATCCAAATAAACTTAGAATTGTCAGACAAAATAAAACAATTATGGGGGGAAATCCAAATAATCACAGTATTCTACTTGTACATTAATGAAGAATCAGAAAAAAGTATGTAAATGAAAGAAATATTGGGCCTCAACCAACTGAAATAGTGTATCTTTATATTGTTTGAATGTTAAGGGATAGGTTAAACACAAATTGAGTTGTGGTTAAAGTCATTAGGCTTAGAAGTGCTTTGTTTTGGCTCAGTTTTCTACATTATTAGTTTTGCTATTCAGTACCCTCTTTGTATATAGTGCTTTGCTGAATTACAGCCTCTTTCCTACAAGCTTATAATAAAGTTCAAGAAGGAAGAAGGGAGAATTTGTAAATGGAGAGAGGAAAGAAAGAGATAAATATGAAGAGATTACATATGCCTAGGCTTTGTTAAAGCTGTAGAGCAGGGATTAAGGAAAAGGTGAAGTTTAAGATGGGATTTAAAGGAGAGACCAATATAGACTTGGTCTGGGTATATAAATGGAACTTCTAGTGGAAAATAAGCAGCAAGAATTACTGGATTCCTTTGAAGGTAAAAATTGCTCATATTCCCAAATTCAAACTCTTTCCTCTTGAAACAGAAAACAACTCTACAGGGAAAAAGGCAGAAATGGGCAGCATTTCAGTGGCCAGGACTATAGTCTTTGAGGGCTCTACTGGGCAGGGCCAGAAATAATGCAAAGGGAGCAAAACTTAAGACATTGCAAAACATAAAAAATAAAAATGGAGAATTGCTCCAAATCAGAGTATAAGCCATTGAAACGAACAATTATACTATTCAACATAAAACAATAGTTTACTATCAAAATTTGGTGAAAAAATACACCCCATACAGGACCAAATTTTGGAGATGTGATTAGAGAACTTTCTGGGAACATAGGTTGCCTTCCTACTTTAAGTACGTAGTATGTATAAAGACATCACCTTAGAACCACAACTGGGAACAGAATTTCCATTGCTAAGCAAGGCAGTTGTTACCTGAGTCATGCCTGATTTTATGACTTTTTTGCTACACATGTTGAGCAAATCACTGCAGTTGTTCAGTGAATCACGTGGTTTTGTTAAGTGAATCCATCTTCCCATTGATTCATGCATATGGTTATATCTAAATCTTCATATTGACTTCCATTGTCAGAAGGCAGCTGGGAAGATTGAAAATATGACCCCAGGACACTGCAATCATCATCTAACTTTTGATCATTGTCGTAAATGGAAGGACGGGTTGTAAATTACTTTTTTCAGTCCTGTTGAAATTTTGAATAACCACTAAAGAAATGGTTGGGACTATCTGTATTAAAATCTTCTCTCATTTCTTTATGCCAAGCCAAGTGATATGTCCTGCTCCATAATGCATTGATCCATTCTCCCTGCCTTTGGAAACAGCTTGGGAATAGCTTTCATGGCTGAAAAGAAAACATGGGACATCAAAACCTGCCACCTAAATTATGGATATGTGAGCAAAATTCTGCAGACAAATGTGTATTAATAGATACTATATGTATTAATTTTATTATTAATGTAATAATATTTTATAACACATGTGGTTTTATGTGTTTTGTCATCCCCCACACAACCATTTTCTTCACTTTTCTGAAATAATTATTTGACCATAAAATGTTAAAGATGAATTTGCAGTTCAGTAGAAAATTCTGCTGAAGCCATACTGAAATGAATGAAAATACTGCAGATTTTTTTGGTGGATTACATCTTTGGTGTTTCTCCTATAAGTGTTCTTTTTTTCAATAGATAAATAAATAAATAGTAACCTGATTTCAAAATATAAGTATAGTATTTGCTTGGTGACTACATGTGTATGAAGCTGCCAACAACAATGCTGGCACTTGGGGTTAATAAACAGACCTTACCGTTTGCAGTATTGATGGCAAAAGGAGATGAAATGGATGTGACATTTAAAGGAGGAATTTGTGAACCACAAATATGAGCATGAGTGACACAGCATGGCAGCACATAAAATCAATACAAATAACCTAAACCTTAATACCTTGATCCTAGGGAAGAGTGCCGCATTATCAGATACGGAAAAGCAGCATCAAGCCTAGCTTTGATGGGGGGGGGGGGGTGTTATTGACTATCTCACACAAAGAGACACAGCTCCAATTAACATTTAGAACAACCTTTCCTAAGCAGGTGCTTTATGGTGTATTGGACTACAACTCCCATCATTTCTCAGCCAGCATGTCCATTTCGTCTCAAATTCTGGATGGTTGAATTATAGGACAGTCCTTCATAGGAAATTATCCTCTCCTTCTGGTCCTGTCCAGGAGATATAAGGATATTTCCCAGTTTCTGTCCAACATTATTAGAACTGTGTTATCTATGCAGATATTTTTTGCAATATACTTTTTTATGTTAATCATGTGACCAAAATTTTCAGATAAGGTCCATTCAAGTATTAATTTCTTGTCACATTTCTGCTTCAGAACTGTTCAGATGTGAAGAGTTAGCATAGGGCTGTATTTGGGGAAGGGCAATAAACTCACCAATCAAATTATGTTCTCCATTTAGGTGGATATAGCATCCAGGCATGGATTGCTCTGTCTGTCATCCTATAGGACCGAGTTTGCATTTTAAAAGGACACACTTCCTCCTCCTGTCCTCCTGCTTTTTTGACTTGGTCCCATCGTGGACAGACGTGCCTTGAGCCGTTCTGCCTGGATACTAGACCTACCTTGAATCAAGTCAGTTTTTCACCTGTGCTTGTACAGGATAATTTAGTATTTTTTCCTGTATTCTTCGTTCTGCCATTCAAATTTGCCACCAACGATCCCGGCGGTGGAGGCTTCGGCCACTTCGGGGCAAGCCGCTTCGAAGGCTTTTATTCATGCTGGCTGACAGAGCCTCAGGGCAGCACCACAAGCTTAGCTCCGGTGTGCTGGTCCTTGGAGGGTGGCCGTGCGATTGCCACCCATTGCACCAATGTTGTCGCATCCACGAGCTTTGCTCCGCGACACTGAGGGACACGAGGGATTTGCTGCATCCAGATGCAAGGCTCCATTCCACGTCTAGATCCTATCACGGTCTCTGCTTGCTCTATTTCGAGGGTGAGTTTCCCCTAACAAGGGATTGTGGGCCACAACTGCTGGGCAGCTCCAGGACGTTTTGTTTTTCCTCAGATCTTTTTTCATTGTTCTTAGATTCGTGTTTGAGGCTGTGTTCCTGACTCCCTAAAATGGCTGGAGGCTCTACACATTGAAGACAGACGGGCCGAACAATCGCTGGTTAAGGCCCACCAAGCCTCCGCTTGGGCGGTTAAGTCTTTGTCGACAGCATTGTTTTTCAATAGGGCTGCCATCATGTGGCTGCGGGAGTTACAGGACAGAATTCCTCCATCCAATGTGAGAGCTCATCAAGACCTAATTAAACTGTCAGCAGCCCTTGAATTCTCAGCAGACGCCACTTTGCATGCGGCCAGGTTTGCAGGCAGGTCAATAGGTTGTTCTGTAGCATCCAGAAGATTGCTTTGGCTATGCCAATGGCAAGCTGACGCCCACAACAAGTGGCGCGTGGTCTCGGCTCTGTATACCAGGACCCACCTCTTTGGCCCACCCCTCAATCCCTATCTTGCTTTGACCAGAGATAAACGCAAATATCTTCTCTCGGTTTTTCAGAAAGCCAGTTTCCGCTCGGGGCCCCCCATTAAATCTTAGCCCTTTTGGGGCCAGGACAGTGGTTTTGGGGGTCCACGTCCTCAGAGGTTGTACCCCCCTAGACAGACCTTTAGACAAGAGAGGTAGCCCAGACAGGGCCAGAGGTTCCAACCCAGACAGTCCTTCCAGGCTGCCAGAGGTCATCCTTTCAAGCAGCCTCATTGACTGCCCGTCCTCCCCTCCCATTGGGGGCCACCTGACCCTTTTTTACCAGCAGTGGGAGGTCCCGATAACGGTTAGATGGGTCTTCGACACGGTGAGGTCGGGTTTATCTCTAGAATTCCTCTCCACACCTCCGAGGTTCTTTATCCATTGTCCCCTCTCAGGCGACCAAAGGATTTGGCTCCTCATGGAATCGGCCATAAGCCACCTGTTGGAAATTCAGGCCATCCAACCAGTGCTGGAGGGGCAACAAGGACAGGGATTTTTCTCCCAACTGTTTTTGGTCCAGAAATCCTTGGGGGGGATGGAGAGTAATTCTCACACTCAAGACCCTCAACCACCGAATCCTATACTGGCGCTTCAAGAGCATCTTGGAGGGAGTCAGAAAGGGCAACTTCATGGCCTCAGTGGACCTCACGGAGGCTTACCTCCATGTCCCCATCACCCACCACCATCACAGGCAGTTCCTCTGGTTCTGCTACTGCAATCGATACTATCAGTACAGGGCCCTTCCATGCAGTCTCTCCTCCACTCCAAGGGTGTTCACAAACTTGTTGTCGGCCCTCACCGCCCACCTGAGGTCCTTCCCAGTGAGGATACTTTGCTACCTGGACGACATTCTCATTCTGTCATCCTTGGAGCGGAGGCTCAGATAGACATTTCCATTACCATACAGACCTTATAAGACCATGGCTTCTCAATAAACAAGGCCAAGAGCCACTTGGGTGTGATAATCAGAGTCCAAGATCTGTCACCAGATTGCCAGATGGGTTTGAGGATGTTAGTAGCCCAGGTCAGGAGATTACACACCATGCCCTTATGCACCCTTTCCCAGCTTTTGGGGAAGATGATCTCCTGTATATCCATCATGTCCTGGGCGCACCTACACAGTTGCCAGTTGCAATGGCTCCTGCTCCCTCACCAGCGGGCAGCATGCAGGTCTTCCCTCTTCAGGGTCAGGGTTCCCTGGGGCATCCTAACAGACAGTCTGTACCCCACCGGACGTCATTAACACCATTTTAGTGTCTCATAGAGATTCCACTAAACGCATCTATGATGCCACATGGAAAATGTTTTGCAGGTGGTGTTCCAGGGACGTCCTTTCCCCTAGGGAGGTATCCACCCCAAAAATATTACAGTTTCTCCAAGAGGGTCTACCTAAGGGCCTTTCCCCAAATACTTTATGGAGGCAGGTGGCAGTGTTATCCTCAGTTCTCACTTGCGGGGAGCAAGGGTCCTGTTACAGCGCCTGACCATTAAACAATTTCTTCATGGGGCCTCTAATCTCAGGCCCCCGGCTTTTCACAGGTTCCCATCCTGGGACCTCACAAGAGTCCTCAACTCCCTCACAGGTTCTCCCTTTGAGCCTCTGAGGGAGGTCAGCCTACGACTTGTCATATAAGGTGGCTTTCCTTGTAGCGATAACTTTGGCTCAAAGGATCTCTGAGTTAACCGCCTTATCCACCAGACAAGATTTATGTGTTTTTCACGCAGATAGGGTGGTTCTGCGACTCAACCCTATGTTCATCCCTAAAGTGAGCTTCCACAGAGCTCAGGAGTTAATACTCCTGGACTTTGTTTGAAGCCTGTTCATCGGTTAGAATGGAAATGGCATTCCCTTGATGTATGTAGAGCCCTTCGCATATACAGTAAGCAAACAGCCATTATTAGACATTCCGAGGCCCATTTCATTTCATTTCAACCAGCCTCTTTAGGCAACAAGGTGTCCTCCTC
>JANHFT010010337.1:102484-112931 GCA_032467955.1 Pseudoxenodon macrops | reverse complement strand
TAGAGATTCATGTTAACAACAAAACAAACCAAGTTATGGGCGGTGTCTATTAAAAACATGTTGAAGATTCAGTAATCCATTAAGTAAGCATCTACAAATTTACCAGCATTAAATTGGGGGGGGGAATGCATAGCAATTGCTCAGGAGTACAATTTTGATGATCAGATGCAAACTCAGATTTAGGATGAAGGACTTGTGCCCCCAATTATTTGACCACCTGGTGCTTCAAATGGTTGTTTGGGGAACTGGCACAAATCCACCGCAAAGATGTACATTCAGATACCAGAGAAACATGGAAAAGTAAGTCCTTGTCCCAAGTCCGACTATCTTGCTCATTCATTTGGTTGCTCATATTTTCCTCAATTTTACTTACTTGCTACTTTTTAATTTAAGATTGAACCCAAAACTGTCTTCAGGGCAAAGCTATTTATCCTTAATCTGTCTCTATTTGGGATTGAGAAAACATACAAGTTTAAATGCAAGTCAATTCATGTAATTATTTCCCTCCCTCCCTCCTTCCCTCCTTCCCGCCCTCCCCGTTTCTCTTTCTGTGTGTCTGTCTCTCTCTCTCTCTCTCTCTCTCTCTCTCTGTGTCTCTCTCTCTCTGTGTCTCCCTCTCTCTCCCTCTCTCTGTATATCTCTGTCTCTGCCCTGGCTACTTCTCCATCCCCTGCTGACATCCTTACCTTCTCAGGCCAGGTGAGGAGTGACTGGGAGGGGAAAGCAAGGGGTGGGGCCAGCCAGTCATGGGATCACCGGACAGGGAGCCACAGCAGAGGGTCCAAAGAGCTGCATGTGGCTCCGGAGCCGCAGGTTGCTGACACCCGCCTTATACCATCCCGAGCAAATGGTTGTCCACTCTATTCTTGAAAAGCTCCAGTGATGGAGCACCCACAACTCCTGGCGGTAAGCCGTTCCATTGATTAAGTGTAACCCTCAACTTACAACCACAACTGTGGTCAACATTTCTGTTGATCAGCGAGACCGTTGCTAAGGGAATGTTGCCCCATTTTAAGACCTTCCACAGTTGTTAAGTGAATCACTGCAGTTGTTCAATTAGTAACATGGTTGTTAAGCGAATCTGGTTTCTGCATTGACTTTGCTTGACAGAAGATGATCACACGACCCCAGGATACGGCAGCTGTCATAAATAGGAGTCAGTTGCCAAGTGTTTGAATTTTGACCATGTTACCATGTAGAAACTGCGGTGGTTGTAAGTGTGAAAAATGGTCATTTTTCCCCCCAGCGCTGTTGTAGCTTTCAATGGTCACTCAATGAATTGTTGTAAGTTGAGGACTACCTGAACATGAAAAGATATTATCCAGAGAAAAGTCCAGAGCTCTTTCCTAGATGGAGGTCATGTAATAAAAATTGTTGTGTTCGCAGTTCTCACTCCAGTCAAACCTAGCTAGAGGGCGCTATGCTCATTCCTGATTGGTTCCCGCATTTGGCAGCGGGGTATATAAAGAGTTGTCAAACGCGCCTCAGCTGTTGCTGTTAGCTGAGAGACGCACTGTTGGCATTTGCGTCTGGCAACCTTGTTAGCAATAAATCTTGTTAGCAAAAGAGCTTGGTTTCCATCTCTGTCATTGACCCCCCTTGTTCAGGACAGAACAAAAATAATAATCCATGTAATTCAAGTTCGTAGGAAAGGAACTTGAATGCTAGGAATTTGGGGGAATAATGGTTCTGGGAGGAGGTGGGCTCCATAACTGTCAAATTTGAGTAAACCAAATGTCAGGGTTCCAATTCATAGATACATAGCAAGCAAAAACTCCGAGGCAGGTGGATTCCTAAATAAAAAAAAGCTTTATTGGAAATATCATATTGGCACATATCTGGTGAAAACCAACTCTGAGACTTCCAACGGTTTTCACCTCATTAAAAGTAAACGTTTTCCCACTTTTTCAAAACAATCAGTCACATGGTCCAATCACAGCTCTGTCTGGTTGCCTGGTGACATCCTCCTCCTCCTCCTTTTTTTCTTAAAGAGCCGAACACTCACCCAATCCCACACTTTGTTCAATCAACACTCCTGCCCAAAACGCTTAGATCGAGGTAATCCTTTCCTCCAGACAGACAATATCTGCATTCCTTCTCCTTTCGTCATGACCGTTCCCAGATAGTGACAGAACAAAGTCTGCCTTCCCAACTGCCGGGTTTAGAGGCTTCAGCTGGCTTCCCCAGGGAAATTACCATTTCCCTGTTCGTGCCAGCCCATGCCCCTGTACTCCACTGTCCCTCCAGGACAGTTTAGGATCGCAAGGACCCCCGAATCAGCTGGGGATTGACGGCTTTTCGGGAGCAGCCAAAAAGCATATCCTTCACTGGGACATTGGCCACGCCTTCTCCATTTCTTAAGCCTCATTAAATAAATAAAAACTTAATAAAATAAATTTCAAAAGGCAGCCTGAAACAAGATCCACTGTCAAAGCAAAGGACAGGTGGAAATTACCCTCTAGTCCAGACTTGCTTTCAGTTTCATCACCTGGTGAGATAATAAAGCACAAGAATGAATGAAACCCTTGATTCCACTACAGCAGTGAGGGCGAACCTTTTTCTTCTTTCATGCCAAAAATGGCAGTGCATGCTCATTCGTTCCCGGACTTCTGGTTTGCCCGTTGGGCTGTTTTTCACTCTCCAGAGGACGAAAAACGGCCCTACGGCCAAACTGGAAGTCCATTCTGAAACTTCCGGTTTGCCTGTTGGGCCATTTTTCATCCCCCTCGGAGGTTTCTCTGAAAGCTCCTGAAGTCTCCGGAGGGTGAAAAACAGCTGAAAGTCAGCTGGCCAGCATGCACTGGAGCTGACAGGATGCCCTCAGAAATGGCTCTGCATGCCACCTGTGGCACATGTGCCATAGGTTCACCATCACTGGTCTAGCCTGTCTGGAGAAGCTATACTTCTTTGCCCAGAGCTTATTAGATAAATCATTAGCTTATCATTTAAAATAATGCATATAAATTTTTCCAAAGTGAGTTCTTGCTACAGTGATATTTCCAAAAGACTTTCATTTTGAGTTTCCTGTTGTGTAAAATGAGGAGGATTAGTAAATAGATTACTAACTAGAAGCTTGTAGGAGATGACTTGACTGAGTCCAAGGGCAGGGTCAAGCATATCATCAATTTGGAGTCACTGCACCCCATAAGAGACCTAAATTAGCCCCCCTTGAAGTCTGTTGACTCTTGGCACCAATTTGCCTTGACTGTTAGTAGATCAGATTCTTGTGTATAGGTCGCATTGAATATATTCATAGTCTTTTGAACTCTGTCCTGGTTCCTGATTTCCTGTGCCTGACAAAACTGTTTGCCCCCATATAGTATACATAATGTTCATTCTATTAGCTATGGGGAACTGAATTAAATAGGATTTTAATCTTTCTTTTCTCTCAATAAAGAAAAGTATTGGCATAAAGAATTGTATAATTGGAAGTAACCGATTGATCCATGAATTAATGTAAATTTGATGGTGAAATATTAGCAAAATTTCAGGAATTTTGCTTTGGATTTAACCGATAGTAAAATAATGAATTCAAATTTGATACGTTTAAAAATATTTTTTCAAGAGTATTTGGAAGTCTTTGAAATGTATTTGGAATTATTTTCTGAATGCCACAATTACTGAGAAATGTAAGCATAAAGCAAAATGTTATGTAAGAAAGAGAAAAATAGTTATCAGAAAAGGGTTTTAGACTTTTAACTGTGTCTAAAGAACGGAGAGGTACGTTTTTATGCAATTGTAAAAAGTTAGCTCATAATAATAGGCACATTTGCTCACATGGTAATACAATATCTAACTAATCTCCAGGTGCTTGCTTTGTTTTTAAAAACTAATCAGGATCTGCCAGATTGCAAAGAACAAGTAAAACAGGTACAGCTTTATTGACAATAGTTTGGATCACATTTCAAAAAGTTTCCTCTGACTGCTATTTTGGGATACTATTCATGATGCCCTCAACCATTTGTGCATTTTGAAGGTAGTCTCCTATGAGTTAATCATTACTGTTTCTGAATTTGTTACTCTCCATCAGACTTTCACCTTGTCCTTTCTGTTTCAAAAGTCTGAAACGCTAGGTCATATTAGATGAAGTAAAGTCAACCTGAACTGATTCCATCACATTGTGAAAAAAAGGTGTTTTATTATTTCTTACCCAGTACACACCTAGAGATTGCATGTTCAGAGGTTTTCAAAATAAAGATTGGAAATTATAGTATCAGTAGAAACAGTTTGTGCAGAGTGAAGAAAATAAAATATTTGCCACGTTTTATTTTTATACTGAATTATACTGAGTTTATTCCCATGGACCTTATATATACAGTATATGAAGTTATGTTCCAAAATCAAAAGAAAGTCAAGTTTCTGAGAAGCTCTTAATTTTATTAGATATGTTTGTGCTTATTAGGTCTGTTTCTCCAGGAACTGTTTTTATTAATTCTATAAATTTAAAACTATAAATTTCACTGTATACAACATTCATGTATAGGAATTGTAGACTAATTTAACTACTGAATCCATCCTTTGGATATAATAAAGTATTCAAGTGGGAACTTGGTATTTTTTAAAGGATGTAACATCCATAGCACAATATGGCATGAAGTATGAAATGTGTTAACATGTTCCCAAGAGCATGGATCTTGTAGACTATTCCAATTATTTACTTTGGATGTACTCCCAGTTCTAACCAGAAGAGGTATTATCTTGGCCAGAGGTGGATTCCTACCGGTTCAGACTGGTTCTATAGAGTAGGTAGTAAGCCGCTGGTGACATCATAGAACCGGTTCTGGTCCGTGGACGCTGCCATCTTTTTTGTGGAATAATTTTTTTTGAATTTTTTCTGGTTTTTTTTTCTTCTGTGCATGTGCAGAAGCCGAGTTTTTGGCACTGTGCATGCATCACCATCTTGTTTTTGGCCTTTTTTTGGGGGGGCTTTTTTGTAATTTTTTTGTACTGCGCATGTGCGCGTGTGCGAAGCGAGCGAGTGCCCACGTGTTGCAGGAGACAGCAAACCGGCGGCAAGGTAAGTTAGAACCCACCCCTGATCTTGACCAAAATAATAGAAGACAAGGATCTCTACATATTTTGCTACAGAAAAGGTAGTCAATGACATGAAACAGCAATTGAAAATAGTTATTAAAGGTGCTATTTTTGCAAAATTGACAAGAGTGTAAAGTTTAACACATAAATATTCCAAATAATGAAAAAGCAGGTAAATTCTTGAATGAATTTCTGAGCTGATATTCATAAAATTTCATAAAATATGCTTCCAAAAAGGGTTTTAATAACTTGACCTGACCCAGGGCAGAATATGTTTCTTGAAATTTATTTCATTTATTAAATTTTATCCTGTCTTTATTACTTTACAGGTAATTAAGGAGGTGGATATATATAATTTATTCCTCTTTCTCCTTCTCTTCCTCCTCCTTTCTCCCATAATAACAATCCTATGAGGTGAGTTGGGCTGACAAAGAATGATTGACCTAAAGTCGCCCAGCCAGTTTTCATGGCCAAGGTGGGACTATAACTTGCTGTCACCTAGACCAGCACCTTAACACAAAACTGGCTCTCCAACAATCTAACAAACATGTCCCTGAGAAACTCTTGAACATTTGGGGGGGTGCTATAATTCACAAAGGGATGTGGTGGCTCAGTGGCTAAGACACTGAGCTTGTCGATCAGGTGGTCAGCAGTTCAAATCCCTAGCGCCGCATAATAGAGTGAGCTCCCATTACTTGTCCCAGCTTCTGCCAACCTAGCAGTTCGAAAGCACTTAAAAATGCAAATAGAAAAATAGAGACCACTTTGGTGGGAAGGTAATAGCTCGCCGTGCGCTTTCGCCGTTTAGTCATGCTGGCCACATGACCATGGAGACGTCTTCGGACAGCACTGGCTCTTCAGCTTAGAAACAGAGATGAGCACCGCCCCCTAGAACCGGAAACGACTAGCACGGATGTGCGGGGGAACCTTTACCTTTATAATTCACAAATTATCGTATACACAATCACATCTCAAATTGCACTTTTGTTACTTCAGCCCTCCAAATTGTGCTGAAATGCAACTATATGTATTGCTGGTGCTGTTCAACTAATCCTGATAACAGCACTTGTAAAGGCAATCAATGGAGAATCAGCTCAAGGCAACTGATTTGAAGCAGTGAGAGCCAGTGTACTGTAAAGTTTGCTTGTTTGAATAAGGAAATGCGGATATCAAGAAAGTAAATACCAGCTGTTCCTGAGGCAAGTAAGGCTGTAATTATGTTGATGTATTCCTCTTGCCTGGTGGCTCATCTAGAAAAGATACTATTCTGGGGACATAATCAAGTTAATATGTTTCATAGGTTAAAACCTGATGATAGTCAACCAGCCTTTGCACATGAACTAAAAAGTAAGGGTTGAAACTGGGACAGTGAAAAGAAAAGCAATCTTCAGAGTGGCTAAATCAAACCTGCCAGTTGTAATCTCACTTCTTAGAGAACAGCTGTCATGTAAAAGGCAATATTTAAAGCCAATATGTTTGCATTACAATTATATTTACCTTTCGCATCTTCAGGGCATTATTCATTTCCTGCATTATTGCTCAGTTTCACATTTTATTTTTCATAATGAAGCTTTTTACTCCTCAGTGAACCGATAATTGCTGTTTGCTACAGAAAAAAAATCTTAACGTTGTGATTTACAAAAGTATAATCACAGATGTTGCAGGTAGTATTTCTTAAGATTAAATCAGAAGGGTCTAATCAAAAGTTTGATGAAGAGAATTAGATTTGAGACTTCAAATCTTTTCAGAGTCAAAAAAAAGTAAAAAGTAAAAAAGAGCATCTATAGTTGTTGATAGAAGTAGTTTTGGAAGGACTGAACATAGATACAGGTAGTCCTCAATGTATGACCACAATTGAGCCCAAAATTTATGTTGCTAAGTGAGAAACGTGTTGGGTTTTGCCCCATTTTATGACTTTTCTTGCCACATTTGTTAAGTGAATCACTGCTGTTGTTAAATTAGTAACACAGTTGTTAACGAATCTGGTTTTTCCATTGACTTTGCTTGTTAGAAGGTTGCAAAAAGTGATCACATGATCCCAGGCACTGCAACGCATCATAAGTGTGAGTCAGTTGTCACACTTCCACAAGTAAATCACATGAGCATGGGGATGCTGCAATGGTTATAAGTGTGAAAAATGGTCATAAGTCAGTTTTTTCAGGGCCGTGGTAATTTCAAACAGTCACTAAGCAAACTGTTGTAAGTTGAGTACTACCTGTAGTCATCACAGGACAACTCAACACAGCCAATTCGCTGTGGGGGCAGCTGGCCACAGGCAACTGGGAGCTTCTCATTTTCATACACCCTGATTCCTCCCCCACCACAGGCTATTCAACAGTGGTGACTGTTTTCGGGCTGTTCAGGGAGGCAACAGCAGTGGGTGGGGCTGGCAGCAGGAAGGTGGCGGAGGCCAGGCAAGTTCCATTTTCACACACACACACACACACACACACACACACACACACACACACACACACACAGAGCCACTGCATCAAGCTCTGCCCACCCACTCACTTGTCCGCCCTCCCTGGCTCTCCCTCCAGCTACCTGGAACGAGTTGGCCCCATGGTGAAATGACTGTGTTGAGTTGTCCTGTGACAATTTGGAGGCAGTGAGTTGGGAGAGGCAACTTGACGGTGGCGAGCTGTCCACACTGAGTTGTCCCATTCCGGTCATCCTTTGCCTCACTGGGCAATCAGTAGCTCTTAGAATACACTTTTTCAGTTCTCAGTTATTCACTCCTCACCGCTAAGCACTCAGCTCCTCAAAATATAGAGCTTTCCTGGTCACTTCTTATTGAACACCCATTAAAAGCTTGTTTGGTCTCTGTGTTCTATCACTCAATCAACTTGATATTCATATAGCAAATCTCATTGAAAGAAATATGATCTTTAAAATGTCTAACACTTGTGATGAATGCCCCAATGACAACTAATATTTAACTGTATGTTCAAGAGGAAAAAATCAAAAGAAATATAGAAATTAGTGGCACAAGGTTACTGAAGATGTGTATGAGGAAATGCTGTTGTTTTGATCAGTTCAGTTGTGCTTTCCTTCATTTTTCTTTGCTCTGTAATAAATTTTTAGGATGAAACTATATATAAAATGACACTTCATACACAGGTAGTAGTACTATTTTATTTATTTATTAAATTTATATGCCAGCCATTTCATGGTTTGAGGTGACTAAGCAATATTTTACCTAATACTGCTCATTTTTAAATACAATATAATAAAAATGTAGCACAATAAGTAGCAACAGTATAACAACACAGCCAATTTAAAACAAGTTTTAATCTCAGCACAATAATTTCAATCAAATAGATTAGCATAACAGAGTTGGAAGGGACCTTGTAGGTCATGTAGCCCAAGCAGGAAAACCTATACCATTTCTGACAAATGGCAGTCCAATCTCTTCCTGAAAGCTGAAAGAAAGCTGAAATTTCTTCCTGAAAGAAATACTTCCTGAAATACTGCCACTGTAAAGAAAGGCTTCTCCATTTTCCTATAGATCCTTAAAAAAACATTGTAAGCCTTTACAGACAGGATACCAAACATAATTCAATAGGAAATTGATTCCAAAAAGTTGCAGTTAGGTGATAGAAAGGCCTAATATATGAAGCGATAGTGCTGATACAAGAGAAAACTAAATAACCCTGATTGCATGGACAAGCCAAAAGACATAGGAACATTATTCATATAATGGGATGTTCTTGTATCCACAGCCTAGAAGGTCAGCACCACTTAAAACTGATAACATTCCTGAGATCCCAGTCAATATGAGGATTGACAAAAAGGAATAGGCATAAATCAGGAAGATCCAGGATCACATGGACTGCACTATTTTAAATCTGAACCAGGGAGTAGAAAATGGGTGTGAAGGTAGTCCAGGCAAAATATCACCAAGACATGAACTGCTTAGCTGCTTCAGTAATTTTAAAAAAGTGAATTGGATTCTGTGGATATTTCAAATATAAAAAGTTATTGTAGCTTCATCAAGGAAAGGCTTTAAAAATATTCCCCATATTTAAGAATTTCCAGATCTTGTACCATTAATAGAACAGCATGCAAGTACTGACTGTTACATATTCTTTTTCCCCCTAAACCTCTCAGTAATCCCAACCTGGTTTCCATTCCCATCCAAAGCAGAGTTTAACTGATTGTCCCAAGATCTCTTTACTGATTAATCATAGCCAGTTCAGATCCTTGAAACCATGGCTATTCCTCTTACTGTACCTCCATGTATAACATTTTAAAGTTATGTTTTTACCCAGTCACCTAGTTTGAAGATATTCTTTTGAAACTCTTCACAGTTTGCTTGAGTTTCCACTATTCTAAATAATTTGGTGGCACCATAAAATTGGCTTCTGCTCATTTTTTACTCCAAATCATTTATAAATGCACTTAATAACCAAGTTCCAACAGAAGTTTAGAAAACCCCACTGCTTACTTCACTTGATTGTGCATTGTAATCAAACAATTAGCAATGAAATGAAATTAACTTTTGCTACATGTGTTTTGGTTGCAGGAGAACAATGCATTATGCATTTCTGTCATTTATAATTATTTATTATCAGAACTCCAAACATGGTAAATCATGTCTGTAATCAACTTGGTGTTTTAATGTGACCTTGGATCTTTATTGTCTCCCTAAATGGATACTTCCAGATGGAATGTGTAACATTAATAACCCCGGTAGGCAAACACCCATATGGTTTTGCTAACTATTGTTTGTTTATGGAGACATTTGTTTGGTGCAAATTAACCTATAAATGAAGATAGATTGGATTTTTTTAAAAGAGTTGCAGGGGCGTGTATATAGTGAAAGTCTTTACTATTTTTTCTAAAGGGCATTCCAAATAGAATGTAGAAGATAACAAATAAAGTTTTTGTATAATACTTTTATTAACCATTATAATTACAATAATAAAAACTAATACAAACGGAAAAGAATAGAATAAAAGGGAATAGAAGGTGCAGAAAAGGAAGAAAAAAGAGAAAAAAGAGAAAAAGAAAAAAGAATATAGTAAAGAAGCAATATATAAAGAAGTGACTTTCCATCTTCATCACAAATATAAATAATTTAAGTAATAAATAATATTTATTTATACTTGTGATGAAGATATTAAGTTAAAATACAATAATCTCTTTGTCCCATATTCCATCCATTATCTCTAAGTAAATCAATAAAACTGTCAGCGTTCCAAATATCATCCCTGATCAAATCAGGCTCCAAGGCAAAACATTCCTCAAAGTTCCAATTTATTAGGAAATACATGTTGACACAAACTGGTGAAACCCAAATCTGAGGATTTACAAGTTTCTACCCCCTAGTGGAAAGTTCAAGATCCTGCCCTCACACCCACAAGTCCGTCACATGGTCCAATCTCTCTCTGCCATGCTGGCAGGTTCG
>JANHFT010010337.1:90330-102384 GCA_032467955.1 Pseudoxenodon macrops | reverse complement strand
AATAAATAATAATGCTACAATTTCTAGAATTCTTCACCAACAGTCAGGACATTCTGGAAGCTGTGTTTGAATATAATTAAAATATAACAAATCCAGATTTTTTTATTATTACAGCCATAGGCCAGAAGTAATATGTATGGACTATACTAGAGTTGGCAAAAGCTGGCCTAAAGCAGGCAACTGTATTCATAATGTTTGGAAAAGAACACCACTGAAGAGGGGGGAAATACTATGCAGTTGATGCAGCCCACTTCACTGCTTGCCTGCACACCATGAGATCATCATGCCATAAAGCAGTTACTGATATAGTTGCAAGTGGACATAAGATTGCAAATAAAAATGTGAGAAATACCTTGCATCTCAGATGAGTATTTAATGCATCCACTTGATTATCTCATGTTGCTTTCCTACTATTTTAATCCATGCTACAGATAGAGATGATAGAGAACTGATGTGAATATACATACCAGTTTCCCATTTCCTTTCAAAAACAGGATAAAACCTTATTAAAAAAATGAGTGTGGAAAGATGTCTCCTGGTTGTTGCACTACTAAGCCATTCATTTTTGTATTTCTGCAGTACAGTATGAGTCATATAAGTGTTCCAAATCCTTTTTCATGAGGAAGCAGTTGAAAAAAATAAGATCTTTATGAAAGATCTTCTCCAGAATCTTTTGGAATGGTGTTGGAGAATGGTCACTTTCACTGTGTTTAAAACAAGGATACACTAATATATGAAATGGAGGGCAGCAGGGTATTTGCAGTCTGAATAGCTATGTTGAGAAGAAACATTTGGCAGATGTGACTTGTCATAGAAGGCTACAAATCTGCAGCTGCTGAAATTTTCCATCAATGTAACTGTTAAAGCTCAAGAACCTTCTCCTGTCTGCATCTGATCACCTTGCTCATATGTGTATTTTTAATGCTCGCCTTAGAATTCATGCAATCCTCAGAACTGCAAAATGGATGAAGAAGACTAATCCCTAAAGAATAAAGTGATTTGCTAGATCTCACATCACCCTTTCAACAAATAGGGGTTACTTACTCTGGACTTTAGGCTAAAAGTAACAGCTGTACAATTCTATTTGGGCCTCACAAGTCAGACAGTGAAAATGCCTCCTCAAGAAAGTCTAAATTACTTAGGCTGAGTGCCAGATCCTCTAAAAGGCAAACTCTGTGCAGCATAGCTCTTTAATGCCACAGGCAGCTGGTCACTGTCTGTGCCATGTCTGAGGATACAATGAGTCTGGATGAATGGTCTCTGCCCAAATAACTGGAGATAGTCACAAAGCACAGAAAATAGTGGAGCTTTTATAAAACTGAGTAGGTATCAGGGGTATAATGGTTCATTACTGAGATACTGCATGTGAAGCACTGGGAAATAGCTGAAAGTTGATATACAGTGTTGTAAATGAAATTCCTTATTTGTTGTTGATTTGCTGTTACTTTCACAGGTCAAAATAGAATGACAGTATTACTTCTCTGAATATAGAAAAGAATATGCAGCCTGTGCAGTCCAGCAAAACTCTCCTTGGAATTAAGTTCTACTGAGTTCTGCAAAATTTACTCCACAAGATGTTAATGTTCAGTTCCTTCCTAATAGAAATTATTAAAACATTATAATTATAAAGCTGCACAACTGGGTCGCAAGTATCTAAGTAGTCCTTAGATGCCAGCAAAGACATAAAGATAACCAAGTTTTGTTGTCATCTGGTGGACATCCAGAGTTTTGCAGAACAGATTTTGTAGCCCTATAATCAAATTTCTTGGGCTATTGCTTATTAAAATGGGATAAAAATGAAGTTTATAGCAGCATATTATATATATCATATGCATTTTTTGCTCATTGCCAACAACCGTCCTTCCTTGAAATGAATTAACGGCCATGAGCTCATGTATGCAAAGAACTCTGGAGCTATGTTTCTAACTTTCACTCCTAAAAGCAAAAAAATTAGATATGACTATTGGTATAAAAAAAACTGCATCTGGAATATCCCATTAAAGGCATTGTTTTTTATTATATTATTGAAACTACAGTTGGCTTCATTTCATTTAATGGAGCACTAAGATTAATATTTGAATAAGAAAAGAAGGTAAGCCTGATGTTTCATGGAAGAAATAACAACATAAAAATATTGTCATAGTTTAAATTACATATTTGAAAGCAGTGACTATTTTAAAATTTACAGCATGAAGTCAATAATATAAGTAAATCACAAACTTGTATTGCAGGCTCCTCAGGCAAGGATTTTTCTTGTTGCTTATGTTATTCTATAGACACCATGTTCACAAATGCTGCTCAATATCATCATCATCCATCATCCATTTGTACCTTTCTTTCTGGCCATGGAGTGCTCAAGGTTGCAATCCATTGAAAAGCTTGTCTGTGCAAACCCAAGTGCACAGAAAGAACTTGTGTCATTATTCCAAATGTGTAGTGTTAAATAGTTTTACTTGCACTGTAAATACCCTTTGACAAAAGGTAATCTTGAATGATGGGGCTCCCATTTGATGTATGCCCCACTGTCATCATGTATGTTTACATCACCGAAATAATTATTCTGGGAATGAAGAAGCAAACTCATTTGATTTGTTTATTTTAAAGTTCAGAATGAAGCACTTTAAAGTAGTTTACCAGTTCTTTAAACTGAATCTCCTCAAGGATACTGACTGATTTTAAAAGCAGAAACATTCTTTTATTGTGGGGTGAGGGAGGAGTGTGAATAGCATAGGCCAGGAGCAAAGGCTGCCTGGCTTCACCCAGTGAAATCTCCGGGAAGCCAAGATGGAGGCAAACAGAGGGGTTAATTTAGCCAAGCATAGCTGTGGCTGTTTGTGGTTGTCCCTGACAGCACGGCTGGCTGAAAAGCACCTGTGTTTGCTCTCTAGCTTTCTTCAATCTGCTAGAAAATGGCCCGAGCATGTCACATGGCTGCCTGATAGGCCAAGCACCATGGGAATACAAAAGCTGGAGCTTTTAGCAGAGTTAATCATTAATGTGCCTTTTCTTTGTCCCATTCAGGAGTGCTGACAAGCGCTTTGATATTTCATATTTGCCACCAGGTCAATTTCAGTCATAACCAGGTACTAATTGAACACATTGATTCACTGCATGGCTGTACCTGAACCTTTCTGAAAATCTGGATCCAACCTATTTTCTCTTTTATTTTATTTTTTGCTCTTTTAAAAGAGGGTAATGCATATGTTTGCTTTTATAAAACATACACTCAGATCCACAGTGAGTGAACATCAAAGTGATGCTTTAAAAAAAAACTATTGTTCTGAATCTGTTAATTTGTACTCAGAATATACACAAAACATACAATGTCATCAATCTCTAAAAATCATTAAGGCTTAGATGATACTTGCATTAGATTACAATTTCTATATACAAGATAAACTGCAATACTCCAGTGAATCTATTATATACTTACACTTCCTGTGAAAATGTGGTACAGTATTTGATACTTTCTGTGTGCATTTTTTGTGAGATATATTAAAAATATAGTGTAAAATATGTCAAGTAGCAGAATCTCATCAAAATTACATTTTAAAAAAAAAATCAATTATTATACTGGGAAACAGCATATACTTACATTTTTTATTGAGAGTGATTACAGGTATTTCATTCTGTCTAGATTATGTTCCAAAATATTAAACGTGATAAATGAACCGTACATTCAAAGCAAAATGTACAGTATCCTCCCATTAACTCAATTTTGAAATACTGGAAAACCTGAAATGTTTTAATGAATCTTCCTCCCTCAGATTCAGCAACTTGGGAATTTGGTCATTCCTTTGTGGCAGGGTGCCCAACAGTCTGCACTTACAGGCATAGTTTGGTAACTCCAGGAGAGCAAACTCCTTTATCTTGGAGTTAATGTAGCAAACTAAATTCATAAAGCTTGCTTTCCTGGCCCTTCATCAATGCAAGGGTGAAAGTATCTTGAAGTCAAAAGTTGAGTGTGGCTTTTTGTGGCTGACTTTGAAAGTAAAAACAATTCTCAATTATAACCTGGATATCAAATAAAATATTTTCCCCACCTTTCATATGTTTTGTTGGGACTTTGTGGATTGTTCCAAGATGACCTGACAGGGGGAATGGGGAAGGAAGATAAAGGAGTGAGACAAAGGGAAAACAAACTCTCCCTCCTTTCTAATCCATTCCTGGAGTTCTTCATTTTGTTTTCCATATTATAAAGTACCAGGAAATAATTTTAAGCTTTTTACTTCCTTCCTTGCTTGCATATTAAAAATTAAAAATAAAATAAAAATAGAATAAAAATATGAGGTGGTAGGCTTATCAATGGGCAATCAAAGTCTGTTAAATTTTATGAGCAATATAAAAAAATTTGGCTATGTTCAAGAAGATTGAATAGTATTGATCTGATAACAACTGTACATTAAAAAGATCAAAACTTCCTAGATGTTTTACCAAGTACAGAGTTATGAGATAGGTCTAGGATCCTCATGAATGATACGGTATTACAGGATATGAGCTATAATTTCAAGGGTCCCTTGTCTGCAGGGCAGAGTCTTATACTTTATTGTGAAAGGTTTACCAAATCACCTATTACTACCAACTCTAAACTCAAATCATATTGGCTGATTTTCATTGAGATTTAATATTTGATGGAGCAGTGTAGGGTTTTTAAATTTATTTAGTTGGCTTTGAGGGAATCTGATTAATCCAAACATTTATTTCATTGCATTATTGTTCTAATATAAGTTTTTTATTTAATCCTTTAAATTCCCACTTAAAGAATAAAATAATTGTTTAAAAAGGTGACTGGCAGAAATAACGTTCTGTTTTTGCTACTTTAACAATTGTATTAATTTTGATTCTCGTTCAGCTTTGCTTTAAACTCTGCTAAAAAAAAATTCTACAAGTTTTAAATAAATAAATAATATGGAGAAATTTGTATTGGATTGTGTTGATCCCAAAGCCTTCCCTTTGACCTTTTTCACAAAGAGCCAACTTAAGATGCTTTCTCCAGCTCTTCTCATTCACAAGCTTCATGACTGCCCGGATTTCACTACTCTTAATTAAATAATGTATACTTGCAGGGTATAGCATTTAAGATAATAATATATATAACTGGTGATAGCATCCACTGATCTAACATTATTAACAATCTTGGTGTAGAATGAAAGAAAAAAAGGAAAAATGTCTCTAGCATTTCAATTCCTTATTAGTAACATGAATATTCAAATGCCATCTGTAGTTGCTGCTTTATTTGTTCCCCCATTTTAATTTCACAGTATGAATGAGTCCCTTTGCAGCAATAGAGACAAATGCAAAATTTTCCTTTCCTATAAAAATAGTTTGTTGCTTTAAACTATTACACAAGAGGTCATTTAAAATAATAAAGCTTGTTTTAACAATGATACAGTGCCTCATCTCAGATTAATATTTCAGATAAGTAGATAACAGTCTGCCTGAATGAGGATATGGCTCAAACAAAGGTTTCTGTTGAGCAGAAAAAGGTGAAAGACAGATGGGTTGTTAAACATTGCCAGCATACTTTGCTGGTGCCATTCAGCGGTCATTGCTAACATTAACCAGGGGCATTGTGTGTCTTCCCTTGCTCATTTCTATGACTAAACCAAACAAGAGGAAACATACGGTGGACATTTTCTCCTCTGTAAAATGTACCTTCCTCAGACATTTGGGGAGGGTAAATGTTTTCAATGCAGCAGCATAGTGGCATGTCTTCATATTTTCTTTGACATATATTCTGTCAGCACTCACCATATATTGCTGTAGCAAAACTTTAGAGCAAATCAACTGTGACTTTTATGTTGATTTCTTTTTTCAGCTTGTTTTCTTCATATGGGCTTCATGACTATATCGGTAGAGTTGCTGCCTTCACTCTGAATTAACTTTGTTTCCTTTCCATTATGTCATTAAACAGCCATATCTCAATGGCTTCGTTATAATTTCACTGCAACTGGAGAAAGACCATTTTTGAAATTAAAATATGGCAGCAAATATTCAGTGCTCTGCATAGCATAGATGGATGGTAGATGTGGGGTGGATGTTTTGCACTGAAACCTGAACAAATATTCCAGCGGTAACAACTTTAGAATATCAAAGATGATGTCTTTTGCTGAAAAAAAGAAAAAAAATAAGGTTGTGATTTATGGATTTGATTATTAGAAAGAGTAAATTATGGAACAAGGGAAATAATGATGTTAAGAAGATCCTCATCACTTTTCTTTTTTTCTTTTCTACTTCTCTCTTTTTATTTCTTATTATTATTTGGTTCTTCTTACTTTCAACTTAAAATCTGGTAAAGTTTGGTAGAAGCTAGTAAAGTTAATATACTAATGTTAATAGCTGGCTTGGTAACACTTCCTGCAGGCAAACTGAACTTGAATAGGACTATGGTATTTGGCCTGCAGAAATCCAAATGACCACTGGAGAGGAGGGAGAAGATATCAGAAAATCTAAGTTTCCTGCCATCTAGTGTCCATCCAGATTTTTGTCATCCACATGTACTAGTCCTAGTTTTGTGGAATGCTGTTCCTTCTTTTTCAATCACAAAATAGTCTATTACATCCAAGCTACTGTGCTCATTCTCTTAAAGTCAGTACGGAGATTATGAAGGATAAGGTAAACCTATAAAAGAATGGAGAAAAAAAGGATAAATTAATTTTTGCTGAGTCTGACACTCAAAAGGCTGCTTTCAATTAGAAAAATACTCTGAGAGACCATATTCGAAGGAATCACAGATCTCTACTTAACATACAGTTGGAGGCTGTGAGTAGCTTGCCAAAGACCACATAATGAGTTTGTGGCTATGATGTGAATGGGACAGCTCATAATTCAGGCCTCAATCTTTTTCATTTTGAGTGCAAAATAAATGCAGAAGGAGGCAATAGTGGTTATTCCAGATAAGTAAATATGAGTTTTGAGATATCTAACCTAGATGATGTTTGGTGACTGTGGTAATTTAATGATCAGAGAAGTGGTAGAGAATTGTCATTCAATGTAGACAATGGTCAGTTGATGAGGTTTGGCAAGCATATAACGCTTTTAGCTACTGCTTCTGTTACTTCTCCTAGTTGCTATCTTTTTGAAGGAGAAATGTGAAAACAATTGCATGGAGAAGTGAAAGAGGCAGAAAAGCTGGAAGTCAGAAACACAAAACTAATGATTCTCCAACCCTCCTGGAGCATTTTCAGATTAGCTTGAATACAAAAATGATGTGTTTTTATAGGGAATGGAATATGAGGTTATGTTTGCTCTAAACTACCTTGAACTTTTTCTACATCTCTGCTAATGGTAAAATCACAAATGATGTTAAATGTATCACTTTTGGTTACATCAGAGTTGGGTTCCTACGGTTCGGACCGGTTCTACCGAGTAAGTAGTAGGCCACTGGTGACATCGCAGAGCCGGTTCTGGTTCGTGGACGCCACCATCTTTTTTTTGGGGGGGGGGAATTATTGATTTTTTTTCCCGGCTTTTTTTTCTTCTGTGCATGTTCAGAAGCCGAGTTTGCCAATGTCTAAGACAGAGCATTTGTTGGTTGGTATTTGGAGTTGCCAATTGTTTGACCATTCTGACACATAGTCAAGGTCTCTTTGTAGGGCAACAGCATTGGTGTTGTTGTTGAATAGTTTTACATCATCAGCAAAGAGAACGCAGTTGCTTATTATATGATCGCAAAGGTCATTTATGTAAAGTATAAAGTTTATGGTTCCTAAAACGCTGCCTTGAGGGACACTGCTGTTAACAGGTACAGGAGTTGATAGGGCGCTCCCCATTTTTGTCTACTTGTTGTCTGTTTGACAGAACGCAGCTATCCATTTATGCAGAGATCCGGAAATGCCATAAGATTTGAGTTTTAAAAGTAGTTTGTTGTGTACCACTGAATTAAAGGCTTTGTAGAAGTCAATATAAATTGCGTCTATTACTTTATACTGGTCGAGTTGTGTATTCCATATGTTTTTGCAGTGTAAGAGTTGTAGATTACAAGACAGATTTTTCCTAAAACCAAACTGCTTGTTAGAGAGTAGGTTGTTTGTCTCTAAGTAGAGGGTAATGGATTGGTTTATGATTGATTCCATGGCTTTGCAGGTGATGCAACATAATGAGATTGGCCTGTAATTTTCAACTAGGTTGGGGTCATCCTTTTTGAAGATAGGGATGACCATGGCTAGTAACCATAAATTAGGCAAGGAGCTGGTCAGAAGGATATTTAATAGATTATGCTAAGAGGTTCTGCTACGGTGGTTGAGAGCTTTTTTAAGAAGTAGGCACATAGTCCATCAGGGCCAATAAATAGAGATGGTTTTAGGTTGCATAGTGCCTTTTCAACGACATCTTATGTAAAATTGACATGTAGTAGATCATTGTAATTAGTTGTGGTACGATTGGGAAATGTGAGGCATGAGCTGTTGCTGTTTACAAAGACAGAACCAAAGAATGTGTTGAAGAAGTTGGCATTAACGGTTTCATCATTACAGTCTTTCCTGTTTGGTCCTTTTAGTGGTGGGATGGATCATGAGTCTTTAAGTTTGTTGTTTACAAAATTATAGAAGGCCTGGGTGGATTTCGTGCTTAGTAGGTTTTCCTCTTGTTTGCTGTGATAACTGATGCATTCTGCCTTTATCTATCGGCATAAGGTTTTGTAGCGACTTTTGAAGTTGGCTACGTAGCTATACTGAACTATGGAGTTCAGTATGTTGTATATGGAAGCATAATTTTGTGGGGTTCCACAGCAATCCCCACTAAATAGATTGACCTGAGTGGTACTAGGTGCCCTTCATTTACAAAACATGTTTTAATTCTAAATAATTATTTGGGCTGTCAGCTTCCTGGTTCAAATTCAACCACTTATTATAATTTGTATCAGTGCCTCCATCCAATCATTTGATTAGATTTCTATGGCAGCAATCTTGACACATAATCAAATACTGTATCCCTGCTTATCATATATTTAATTATGTTTATATCCTTCCATATGTTAATGTGTACAGATCATTGATCACAATAAAGAACATTTGTAGATAACTTTTGAGTAGAAATGTTGTAACGTTAGTAATACTGTTTTAGCTAGACTTTTATTCTATTATGTAAGAAAGTATGAACATATTGTAATCTAGCCAAAGCAAAGCAAGTATAATATTTATTTATTTTGATGGCATAGATAAACTTCTTATTAATTTAACTTCCACTGAGACACCACATACACTTATCTTACATTTCAGAACAGCAGTCAAGGAATTATATATTGTACCCAAGTGATCCATCCATGTGAGAAGATCAAAGATCATCAATCATGCTGTAGGCAGTTCTTGTAGCCTTATCCCAGGGCCTCATTATGCCTAGCATTCCAAGTATCAGATAAAGGTAGCACATCCCATCTGAAATAATGACAAACTATCATCATCAAAAACAGAATGTGCATAAGGCACACAATTCTGAATAATTGTCATTACTTGAAAAATGGTGGGATCTGGACAAAGTCAGAAAACACAAGTTTGTGGCTTAGCTAGGAAACCATAAGGCTGTCTCACTAATGAAAAAATAAAATAAGACAATTTGATGATTTCCTCCAATTTCTCCCAAAGCAGAGTCAGCCTATGCATTTATGGGTACTGAATGAATTTAAAAATTGGAATTTATGTTTACTATTTAGACAGTGCTAGTGTACTAACTATTTATACTACAGTAATTATTAAATATTCTTACTTAGTTTTATTTGTAATATGTAGAAGTTGAAGCAATTAAAAATGTGTAATATATGCTCAAGATACATTTGCCCCATCTTACGACCTTGCTTGCCACAGTTGTTGAGCGAATCACTGCAGTTATTAAGTTAATAGCACAGTTGTTAAGTGAATCTGGTTACCCCAATTGACTTTGCTTATAAGATTACAAAAGATGATCACGTGACCCCAGGACACTGCGACCAGCATAAATATGAGTCAGTTGCTAAGCATCTGAATTTTGATCACATGACCATAGGGTTGCTGCAATGGTTGTAAGTGTGAAAAATGGTCATAAGTAACTTTTTTCAGTGGCATTGTAATTTTGAACAGCCAACAAGTGAACTGTTGTAAGTCGAGGACCATCTGTAAGTCTATCTTCCATGAACTCTAGTTTTCCAAAATCCTGGCCACTAGAGATGATTTCTAAAAAAATCAATTCTTTCATTCTCATTAATGAAGGATATATATATATATATCCTTCATTAACAAAGTTAAATATGGTTTAGAAATCATTTATATTAAATGCTATATTTGGTCCATAAACCATTGAAGGTCATCTATAAAAGCCCATGTAAGTAAGTTAGTTCCATTATTTTCAAGACAATAGTGATGTATCTGTTTCTGAAAATCATTAAACTCATTAGTGTTTCAATTCAAATTTGATTGCAATTAATTTCCCATTTCATACATTCACTGTCAAATCTTTTTTATCTGCTCAGCATCTTTTCCATTCTGGCATTCTGATCTTTTTTTTTTTAATGTGGAGGATGAAAGGCAAAACATTAGTGCCTTTCTAGATCACTCAGATCGTATAAATCAAATCATATCATAGCTCTGGAATTCTAAGCTTCATTTATCTTTATAAATATTATGGTTTCTATTAAACCATTTTATCATGAAAGTCAATTCCATTGGAATCAGTAAGATTTAATTCCAGGTAAAAGCTAAGCCTCAGATTTATAATTCCTTGAATAAAAATGAGTATCTGAATGCTCTAAATTGTGGTCTTTTATAGGATCAAATGCTGTTACCTCTGCAAAGTATTCATCAAGGCTTTTTTTCTTTCCAAAGAATATTTTTTTACTAAAAGCCTAAAACTGTGGAGGCATTTGGTAGGAAAATATTATTTCCACATTAGAAATGACTGCTGTCTATTTTAAGTATCTCTTTGCACTAGTTGCCAATAGCTTCCTTAAACATCTAAACATTTATTTTTAGTCAGCAGAGAAGGGAAAGTTTATATTCAATGAGATTTACAGAAAGCAAATAGAAATCTGACAAGCACATTATTAATTGTCCATGCAATTTTATAAATATTCAGTGGAGGTGTTCTAAAGACATTATAAATGACCAAATAGGTATCACAACTCAATTATTCCAAATGCAGTAACTAGTAATATATTTAACAATAGCTCCTAAATAAATCAACTGGATTCACAGCTGAAGAATAAATGTTTAGGCTTGAAATGGCAAATGTCAACTGTTTAGGTAATTATAACTGGATCCTAATGGTGATTATAAAAAGTGCAAGAATAATGCTCACTGTTGTACATTTACAGTTGGCTGCACCGAATTTGCCAGTGCAATTCTAACAGACTCTGATCCTAAAAAAAAACTTATCAATGTGCCTTCCAAAAGATGGACAGATGTTAAGAGTTACTGGTGATCAAAAGAATTCGTCTAGCAAAGAAACATGTCTATCTGAAAGCAGGGGTGTTTGTTGGATGTACTATAGGGGATAATTGTAATGGAAGAATGGACTGGTGTGTTTAAAAACAAAAAAACAAATTGCAGATCCCAAGATCTTGCCTTCTCTTGACAAAGTCGCTCCAAACGGAACGGTGACTTGCTCTAAAGCAAGCGGGGAGTTTCGGGACTGGGTCGGTGGGGAAGAGGCCTAGCCCAGGACTAACCCCGTCGTCCGTCCCTCTGCAACGCGCGTTGTTTTGGGTGTTTTTTTTTTTTTGTTTTTTTTTTACGACGACAGACGAAACGGAGAGAGATGAACGGGGCGCGTGGCTGGGGTAGAGGTCTGTTACCTCTTATCTCGACAAGTACTCCAGATGACAAATGGCATGAAAGAGAGGGGACCTCTCTGTTTTGGACCTCCCTGTTCTTGCCTGTTGTTATCAGGCATCCTCCTCCTCTTTCTTGGGTCAAAGCTCGGGAAGGAAGGAAGGAAGGAAGTAGGAGGGAGGGAGAGAGAGAAAGGAAGAGGGGAAGGAAGGAAGAAAGAAAGAAAGAAAGAAAAAGAAAGAAAGAAAGAAAGAAAGAAAGAAAGAAAGAAGGAAAGAAAGAAAGAAAGAAAGAAAGAAAGAAAGAAAGAAAGAAA
>JANHFT010010337.1:49470-65882 GCA_032467955.1 Pseudoxenodon macrops | reverse complement strand
ACGCCCCTTCTCCATAGTGGGTGGAGCTAGCATCCATGCATGGGACATACCAAAGCTGTGTGTCCTAGGGTGGGCCTTACTAATTAGACCTGGTGAATACGCTGAAGAACTCTGCGCCCAAAAGCTGCATCAGCTGATGCGAAAGCGTCCAGTCTGTAGTGGCGGATAAACGGGGTGAGTGAGGTCCATGTGGCCGCCCTACAGATCTCTTCTAGCGGAGCTTGGGTCGCCAATGCAGCTGTAGTTGCAGCGCTGCGGGTGGAATGAGCCGTGATCCTGACCGGACACGGAGTGGCCGAGAGGTCGTAGGCCCTGGCTATTGTGCTATGGATCCAGCGGCCAATTGTAGAGGATTGGGCCTTGAGACCGAGTTTGGAAGGAAGAAACGAAATGAAGAGAGACTCCGTTCGTCTAAGAGTGGCTGTGCGCTGTATGTAAATTCGTAGGGCCCTGCGAACATCCAAGGTACGCCACTTACGTTCGAGATGGTGAGACAGATTGGGGCAAAAGTTGGGGAGTACCAGTTTCTGTGCCCTGTGGAAGTAGGAGTTGATCTTGGGCAGGAATGCAGGATCCAAGCGGAGGACCACGTGGTCTAGATGGAACACACAGAGATCCTGTCGGACGGATAGTGCCACCAACTCTGAAATGCGGCGCGCTGAGGTCACAGCCATGAGGAAGGCCACTTTACAGGTAAGGAGATGGAGTGACGCTTCCTGCAATGGTTCGTACGGCGCTGAGGTCAACGACAAAAGAACTTTGGGCAAGTCCCAGGTCGGGTATCTGTGTATTACTGGGGGGCAAATGTTCGATGCGCCCCTTAGGAACCTCCTCACCGTGGGATGGAGAGGCAGAGATGAGTATGACTTGCAAGATAACACTGAAGAAAGCGCCGTGATCTGGCGCCGGAGAGTGTTGGGCGAGAGGCCGTTGTCAAGGCCGTCTTGAAGGAAATCTACGATGTTGCCAATCGAGAGGAGAACGGGAGAATATTTGTCGCACAAGCACCAGGTGCAGAACATCTTCCAGGTCGCTGAATAGATACGCTCCATTGAGGGGCGTCTGGAGGCTTGGATGGTCAGCATGGCGCGGGGAGAGACTTGTTGATGCTTCAGGGTGACCCGCTCAAGCGCCAAGCAGAGAGACAGAGCCATTCGGGGTTGGGGTGAAGCAAGGCCCCTTGGCTCAGTGGTGGCGGCGAAAGCGGGAGTCGCCATGGATCTGTTGTCGACAACGCCTTCATGTCTGCGAACCATGGCCTCCGGAGCCAGTGTGGGGCCAAGAGGATAATTTCCACCTCCTCCCGTATGAGTTTGTTGATGATGAGGGGAATCAGTGGCAGAGGCGGGAAGGCGAAGAGGAGACCGGGGGGCCAGTTGCAGCGCAGAGCATTGGTGCCCTCCGCCCCGTGTATCCGGTATCTGGTGAAAAATCGGGGAACTTGCACGTTCTCTGGTGTGGAGAACAGGTCGAGAACTGAGCGCCCGAACCGGTGTACTACTTGTCGGAAGATGGTCGGATGGAGGTGCCATTCCGTCTGGTCCACCATCGCCCAGCTCAGCCAATCCGCCTGTGTGTTTGTGATGTCGGATATGTGCTCCGCCGAGAGAGACAGCAGATGCCTCTTGGCCCAGAGGCCCAATTTCTTGGCATCCCGCATCAGAGTTCGAGACCTTGTCCCCCCCAGTCTGTTGATATGGGCCTTGGTGCAGATGTTGTCGGTGAGCACCAGAACATGTTGTCCTACCGTGAGATGTTGAAGCCGTCATAGGCTGAGGAAGACTGCTCACAGTTCCAGAAAGTTGATACTGTGGGAACTCTCCGCGGTGGTCCAGAGACCCTGAGCCATTTCTGAGAGGACTTGGGCTCCCCAGCCCGTCAGGCTGGCGTCGGTGGTGACCACGACCCTCTGAGGTTCCAGGAAGAGGCATCCCCTTGAC
This sequence comes from Pseudoxenodon macrops, assembly GCA_032467955.1. NCBI lineage: Eukaryota > Metazoa > Chordata > Lepidosauria > Squamata > Pseudoxenodontidae > Pseudoxenodon > Pseudoxenodon macrops. The sequence goes on along the minus strand of JANHFT010010337.1, from coordinate 63,942 downwards.
AGGGCCGGGGATAGCCACCAGTGGAGAGACTGCCGCACCACCGGTGGAAGAATCACCCTGGTGGAGGGATGTTTCCGAGACTTCTGGAAGGGGAGGAGAAACCATTGAAGGTCCCTGGAGTGCAGTCATGCCCAGGGGGTGATAGAGATGCAAGATATCATTTTACCCAGGAGCGTAGACAGGGCGCTCAATGGCACGCGAGGGGGGCAGAGTATGCTGTGGACCAGCTGAATAATACTTTCCTGATGCTCCTGGGAAAGGAACACCCTGCACTCCAGGGAGTCAATAATGGTTCCCAGGTGCTGGAGGGAAGTGACAGGGGTGAAGTGGCTTTTCTCCTTGTTAACAGAGAAGCCCAAGTCGCTAAGGGTCTGCACCACAATCTGGACATCCCTCTCTGCCTGATCTGGTGAAGATGCTTGCACCAGGATGTCGTCCAGGTAGCACTGGAGACGAACAGGTAGACCCCTAAGGTGGGCTGCGGCTGCAGCCAACACCTTTGTGAACACCCTGGGGGCAGAGGAGAGGCCAAATAGTAAGGCGGTACTGATAGTGGGTCCCCACGTAGGCAAATCTAAGGAACCTTCTATGGGAAGGCTCAATGGGAATGTGGAGGTGTGCTTCCGTGAGATCGATGGAAGCTAGATAATCCCCCTGACGTACCCCTGCAAAGATGGACGAGAGGGAGTGCATCTTGAACCGGCAGTATTTGATATACCGGTTAAGGCGCTTGAGGTCCAGGATTGCTCTCCACCCCCCCGAGGATTTAGGAACCACAAAAAGGATGGAATAGAAGCCGCGCCCAGGTGGAAGTTTGATGGGTTCTGACCAATGACTGCTCAGCCTTCTTGTCCTCTGGACGCAGAACTTCCTCAGGTGGCCCGGTCACTGGAACTGTGGAGGAGAGAGCTAAAATGGGAGAGTCAATGGAGGGTACTTGGAGGGAAGCAGAAAGTTCTGGCCCAATATTATAGAACCTTTTGTCCAGGGGACCTGGCACTGGACCGGAGGCCGGAGACACCCATTGTTTACTCACGACTTCCTGGAAGAGCTTGGGTCCAGGAACCACCTCCATCTCCACAGCTGGCAGGGAGAACAAGGGACCCGAGGAACCCAGGCTGGATGAGGAAGACGCCTGAGTAGGAGCCAGATTGGAGAAAACGGTGGTGGATGCGGCCTTGGCGAGCAAGGACTTGAATAGTTGAGGACGAAATAGACCCAGGAACGGTTGTTGGTCAGGGGCTATGTCCTCATCCTCCGACATCTCCACTTCTGGTGCCTGATCCTCCCTTGAAAGGGAGGCTTGGTCTGGGAGGGAGTCAGGGTCAGTTTCTACTATGGCCTGAGTGGCAGGTGACAGCCTGTAGGCCCCCCCCGGTTCAGGGCAGTCGAAGTGGAGAGTAAGGGATTCTCAGGCAAAGGCCTGCGTTGCAACCCAGCTGCAATGCCTCTTTGAATTGCAGCTGCTATAAGTCTCTCTATATCTGGTAAAAATTGAGAGGGGGTACTCACAGTCTCACCAGAAGGTTGCTCAGAGAAAGGGGCTGGAGTAGCAGCAGCAGTCATACCTGGTCCCAGGTGAGAAACCTGTGGCTGATACTCAAAAAGGCCCAAAGGTGGGTCTGGCTCATCGTTGGCATGATCAGGGGACCAGGAAGGAACAGGTCTGGAACCCTCAGGGGTGGTTAAGGACTGAAAAGGTAGAATCCTGCTCTCTGAGAAGCCTGTCTTTTTTGGCCTGCTCTTTCTGAGCCTTGGAAAAGGCCTTCTCCATAGCTTTTTGTCTCTGATGAGCTACATTAGTAGCAGTTTTAGAGGCTTTCCTCACAGCCTTGACACGCCTCTGGTCTGCCTGGCAACTGGATGGGCCTCAGAGCTGATGGCAGTTGGAGCAGCAGCAGCCTCAACGGGGGCATTGGCAGCCATACTGTTCTCTAAAAGCCCACAGTGCAGCAATTTAAAATGCTGAGAGAAAAAATAAAAATTTCAAAAATTGCTACCATCAGGGAGGGAAATTTAAGCCCCAATACAGGGAAATCAAACCCCTGGGGCTGAAAAACGGAACGGAGCTCCCCAACAAACTCCCTGTGAGCCTCCTCAATCTGAGGTAAACAGGCAATTGGGCCAACAAGGGCCAGAGAACAGGAGGTCAGATATTTGGGGTTGTAAATTTGCTGCCAGCTGGCAAGGCAGATGCCACTGCTGCGGCCTTCAGTGAAGATGTCGAAAAGCCTCCCACCAGAATTGTGGGCCTCAAGAGGACTGCGGCCTACAGTGGGGGGAAAAAACCCTTCCCGCCGGAATCTGGCGCCGGGTGAGGGCGATGGGGCCTAAGACGTAATCCCCCAAAGGGGAAATGACCTACCGCTGCAGTTTGGAGGTCCCAGAAGTCGTGTTGTGCCTGATGGGCTCTCCGGCGAAAAAAATGGCACCGCTGCTGCCGCCGCTGGAACGCACAGGCGCAAGGCTGAGAGGACCACCGAACAGCTGTAGCTGTGGCTCCGTTTCAGCCTTGCTGAAGGAAAAAAATCCTTCAAAAATCAAAAATACAAGAAACATTTGGAAAAAAATCACCAATCAAAGTCTAACAAGCATTCAAGAATGGGAAAGCTCTAAACACATCTGTCCAGTATGGACCGAGTCGAAAAAAGCGAGAGGGCAAAGGGGAGGCATGGTTTTCTAACTTGCAGACTCGATCCTATTGGACAGCAGACAGAGCAATCCCGTACCTGGATGCTGTATCCACCAGGATGGAGAAGCTGTGTTTGCTGAGCAAGAAGAGGTGGAGGGTGCACAGCTCTGCGATGCACATCGGGAAAGCGGGAGAGGAAAACACTTTAAGCCTCCACCTCTCCCTTCTCAGGAAACTCAGCATTTCTTTCCACACGGCCCGTTTTTTGAATCCGGGAGGGGATCATGAGGCTGCCTCCTTCCCTTCTGCAAACGACACAGGCGGGCGGGCAGCTTCCACTGCTGGCCCGGGGGATGGAAGTGGAGGGCGCACAGCTCTGCGATGTACTGCTTTGGGAGGGCAGTCGGCCATGTGCAAACAGAGGCGGCAGGCAAGGCAGCCCAAAGCCTCAACAGGTAATCCGCTGTACCACCACCTTGCACTCTTCTCTTGCTCTTCTCTGCTCTCTTGCTCTGCCAGCCTGTCACACTAAACTTTGTGCGGTGGAGGAATCAGCCCAAGAGCCAGGTGGGAGGCGGAGGGGCATATGGGGCACCTGCATGGCTCTCGGAATGCTTCTGGCCACTGCACAATGTTTGGCCGACTAATATGGATTCATATTAGTGATCCATGGGATTTAAAATTATTAATTTAGTGGTCCCTGAGGTCCAAAAGGTTGGTGACCCCTGCTCTAAACGAGATGGGTGGCACATAAATCAAATAAATAAATACATTGTTTGTTTACACCTATTGGACAGATTGTTACCAGATTAAAGCTATAACATTTTAACCTAACAAATATACTCTGAGAGATTTCAAGGGCTGGCTATCCTGAACCTCTTCCTTCCTCCCCCAACTTCTGATTGCACAGTCTCTTAATTTGGGTTTCTCTCTGAAATGTACTCCCTGAGAAACCATGGTGTTCTTGCCAAATTCCCTGCTCCCACTTTTTCCCCACATGTACATTCCATCACAAATACACTTAAGGAGAGATGGTCCGATAATCTAGTGCCACGCTATATAAGGCTTTCAAAGCGATAGTCAGCACTTTGTCTTGCACCGAGAAGAACCTAAGAGCGAACACAACACAACTGTAACATGTGCAAACCTAGGAGTGCCGAAAACTGTACATAATTGCATTCTGGATCAGTTATAGTTTCTGGATGGTCTTCAAGGAAAGGTCTATATATAACACATTGAAGTAGTCCAAACAAGAAGTTATCAATGCAGGAATGATCAACAGCAAGGCTTTCTCATCCAGGAAAGGGTGCAATTCACATACAAAACAGATATCTGCAAAGGCCCCCATAGCCATGGTTACCACCCAGAGGTGGGTTCCTTCCAGTTCTAGGTAGTAATAAGTGCACGATCACGTCACAGAGCCGGTTCTGTCAGTGGCTCCGTGGGCACCGCCATCTTGGATTTTGCTTCTGCGCATGCGCAGAAGCTAGTTTTTGAGTGTCGCGTGTGCGCTCGAGGTGCAACCCTAAGTGAACTGGCAGTAAAAATATTCAGAACCCACCTCTGTTACCACCTGTTCTATAAGCCATGAGTTTAGAAAGAGTATAAATTCAGTCCAGTCCAGAGGAGTGCCACCATACCCAATGATGATATGCCCAATGATGGCATATCACCAGACCCTGGGACACCAAAAATTTAAAGTCATTCTGTCTTGCCAACAGGTTCTTCAAGAAGGTTCTTCCCTAATCAGACTTTCGGAACCCCAGAGTTGATCAGCACGTAGATAGCAGCACTGTCTGGCTTAGGGTGGAAATGTACAACTGGGTATCATCAGTATATTGTCGATACCACACTCCATGCTGTCAAATGACCTCACCCAACTGTTTATGTAAATGTTAAATAGGAAAGCAGGAGCCTGGAGCTTGACCTGTCACACACACCCCTGGATTGGAAATGACCATGAAGAGAGCAGGAAAACCACTTCAAATGATGCCTCCAATTCCCAGTTCTTAACGCCAGTTCAGGTTATCATAGTCGATGCTATCGAAAGCCACTAAGAGATCCAGAAAAGTTAGGACAGTTCTACCACCCATCTCAAACCCTTCAAAGATCATTTGCAAGCATGACTAGTGTTGTCTTAGATTAAATGGATTATCTGAAACCTCTTCAGTCTAGGTTTAGGCCTTGACTGAAGAGGTTCCAGATAATCCATTCAATCCAGGGTCCTCTGAAGCTGAGCAGCACCCTCCTAATCACCCTCACTATACTCTTTCCACTAAAAGGTATATATGATATATTTTAAGAGAAAGATGAACTAAATACAAGTTGCAGCATGAACCTGTCCAAAGAGCTTATCTACATACTAAGATAACATGAATATTCATCAAATGGCATAGAATGAAAATTGTCTTTTCAACTGTCAGAAAAGATAACCTCTAGCTCAACAGGAATATGTGCAATTTGATCTGTAAACATTCTTTGGAGATTAAATGTCGCTATCAAAGACATTTTAAAACTTCCACAACCTTATTGGATTAGGTTAATGTTCATAGTATTTGGAACAGCTCCCTCAAGTGCCTTTCAACAGGGTATAAACAGAGAAAAGCCTATTTTTCTCTTCCTTTACAGCAACAGCATGGACTCTGCATTATGCTCTAAGCTGAATACTGGGTCATGCTCACTTATTGATTTCCATGACTGACACTCCAGATATCTGCCTACTTGCTTCATTGTCTGCAATGCCTGTGTAAACCCAGGCAACCTGTGGACTACTAAACCTAGGATAGCTGGTAGTGGTGGGATTCAATTTTTTTTACTACCGGTTCTGTGGGCATGGCTTGGGGGGCAAGGTGTGGCTTGATGGGTGTGGCTTGGTGGGCATGGCAGGGGAAGGATACTGTAAAATCTCCATTCCCTCTCCACTCCAGGGGAAAGTTACTGCAAAATCCCCATTTCCTCCCAATCAGCTGGTTCTCGGGAGGCAGAGAATAGATGAAGGCAGGGCCAGTCAGAGGTGGTATTTACTGGTTCTCCGAATACTCAAAATTTCCATTACTGGTTCTCCGAACTACTCAAAATTTCCACTACTGGTTCTCCAGAACTGGTCAGAACCTGCTGAAACCCACCTCTGATAGCTGAATGTTCAGTTCACCACTCACCTTAGTATATTTCTCCTGTACTGAATTATGGAATTCCACCAGATCCATTTGCAAGTACCTTAAAATCAGCCTCACAGAAAATATGGAAGTGACCATTGCAATTTAGCAAATAGTGGTCTGACCTTGATAAATTAATTTTGGTTAATAATTAGCAGCATGATTATATTTTATTGCCATTTATGTCATTTACTAGAATATGTGATTACCACAGGATTTATTTTTGAAGATGCAAAAATAAGTAGCTTGTATTTATAATCAACTACACAATTTATGTCTAGTTGACTAGGTCATCTCTTGAGAGAAAGGTAGTGCAGTGTGAACTTTAAATTTTCCCATCGGATATATTTGTTCTTACCTCCTCCTTGCCGCTTTCTGACATTTGGTGCAATCATTGGATCATGATGTCTCCTCCTCTTTCCAGCAATATGCCTGTCAGGGATGCTGCAATAGCCAGAAATTTAAGAATGAAACTGGTCTGCGTATGGTGGAAATTTCAATTTCATAGAAATAATGTGTCCTGGATTTTTTATGCATTTTTAAGTTACTGGAATAGAAGTACCTTGATTCAAAAATATTTGAATAATGTATAATGTACTGGAAATGGAAGTAATCTTTGATTTTTTACTGACTTTCTTATTGACTTTGCTTGTGGGAAGCTGAAAGGAAGCATTGGAAATCAAGTGATCAAGGAGATGCTGAACAGTCACAGCTTTCTAAATCAAACTGGTATGAACATTGCAAAATTTATAACCCTACATGAGTACTGGGACTCAGATATTTTATGCATTCTTTATGTTAGGATATTTGAAGTATCTGGATTCAAAAATTGTTCCAATGTAATGCACCACTTTGGCAAACTGGAGGGTATAAAAAGACAGGAGAATTTTGGTATTATACAGATTTGTGCTAGTGTAGTAATAGGTTAATTTAACACATTTAAATAGTAGGTAATAAATAATATTCATTTTTTTTAAAAATGTGATAAAATCTCCTTATGATTTTGGATTTAGACAGAGGAGATTCAGTAATGGCACTCACTAAGAAATGTGAGATTGAATACTTTCTCTTAACCCAATCTATAGGGCTGTTGTTGGAATAAAATCTGAGGAAGATTCTGATTTGCGTTGTCCTGACCATGAGTTTAAATACAGTAAACAAATCTGTAATAATATTACTTTTAAAGACACTTATGTTTGGGTGTTAATTTGTTTTAGATGCCATCCTAGCATCTAGCATTCAACCTTTACAATACATTTTATATTCAATGTAAATTTATTAAGCGTATTATTTTAAAATACAGTTAGTACTTATTCATAATGAATGCATTTTAATCCAGACTGGTATAGGCAGACTGGGAAAATTGTTTGGAGATTTGATATTAAAGGATATAGAAAGCCTAAGACCAGGTTAACAATATCTCAGTTATAACAAACACTGTTTGCGGCCCTAGGAATTAAAAACGAACAAACAATTCTCAATCGAAAAGGGAAATGAAGTCTTTCTGATTGGAAAAACCTAATTTATGATATTTCATATATTCTTTTCATATAGAAAGCTGATACAATAAATAAACTGAAAAAATCAAGTGCACCCAGGGTAAGGTCAAATAAAAATTAAGGAAAATGCAACATCACTATTGTGCAACAATACCATAGTAGCTGACTCAAGGGCTTATGAGTCACTTTCCAACATATTCAGACCTGTTTTAGCCTGAATCAAAGGTTTGGTAAGTAAGATTTAATGCTTTCAAAGCCAATCTATCAAAAGTACTTAAAACTGTTGCATCCATCACTTCTTTTTTAGAATCTGGGATTGATGGAAATTATTCAAGTATATCTACTGGATACACATTCACACACAATTTCCTGCCTTTACTATTTTTGTGAATACATTACAACAAACTAAGTAATTAAACAGAATCATTGGAAAGGAGAATTTCCTTCCATTAATGGTATCTGTTTTTTTTAATAAAGATTTTTATTTTATAAAATAAGATATACAATCAAATACAAATACAAACATATAAACACAGTAAGGGGTTTACATTCCCCTCCTATCACAAGTTTCTATCGGTTTCACTCTTACATTAATTGCATTTTACATATTTCCACTTATCTTCTTTATTTTACTACATATATACTACATTGGCTACAATTCTCTCCATATCTTTTGTTTCTTTCATACAGATGTTTATCTTTTATATCTTTCCTCTATCCAATTGTATAATTTATCCCACACTTGGTAATATTCGGTTTCCTCCTTCCCTTTTATTTCTGTCGTTAATTTACCCATTTCTTGCGCAGTCTAGAATTTTTTGATAATTTCTTCTTCTTTTGGTGTCTCCTCCCTCTTCCAATACTGCACATACATTATTCTTGCTGCTGTTAAAGTGTGTATATTCAAATAATATATTTCCTTTTTGCATTTAATTTCTGTAATACCCAATAAGAATAATTCTGGTTTCCAATCTATATTCAATCCCATAATTTGTTCCATCCATATTTTAATTTTTTCCCAATATTTTTTGGCCACTGGGCAAGTCCACCATGTGTGATATTATGAACCATAACCTTTTTTACGCTTCCAACATGTTGGAGAGCTGTTTGGGAACATTTTTTTTAGAAATAAAGGTGCCATTATTTCTAATAACCAAGTCTAAATTGATGGGGTTACACAATTCATTATAAGCTCAAAGTAATCTTAACTAATGTTTGTGTAATTTGCAAATGCTTCTAAAGATAGAGCCAACTTGGTCTAGTGGTAAAGGCTCCAGACTAGAAAGTGGGAGACCATGGGTTCAAGTTCCATTTTAGCCATAAAAATCAACTGGGTGATCTTTGACTATTCACTCTCTCTCAGCCCAATTTATCTCATAGGATCGTTGTGGGGAATATAGTTTGTTGGATAGTTTGCTACCTTGAGTTATTTGTATTAACAACTTTAATATTAAAACGCAGGGCGAACCGACCAGAAATAAAATGATTTTTTTGTAGTTTAGGCTGGCAAAGTTGAGTCAGGTCTAAATCCCTGGGACTGCAGCTCAGCTCTGCAGAACTTCGCCGACTTCTCTGAAATCGCCGCAGGCGCCTGCACCCGCTCAGCGTTTGTTTTGCAAAATTTGCAGAAGTCAGCTCGAGGCCTCCTGAACTTAACATCTCGTTCAGGGACAGCCACCCGCCAGGGTTCCCGGCCCGTCCGCTTCGGTCCTTGCCCTGTTTCTCTCCGTCGCCTGTGCCCAGAATTCTCCCCGAGACGCTGAAGAAGGAGCGACCCCCGAGATTAGCGAGGTGCTCGCTGCAAGCGGCTCCGTGGGGCGGAAGGGAGCGAGGGCAACTCCCCGGCCTTGTTTACCAAGTAAGGGTGGAATCTAAAAGGCGCTCTCTCCACCACCAATGGAGCCTCGTCTCAGGTTACTGAGCTGAGCTCCCTAAATGATCAGATAACTGCAGGTTAAAGGCACCTGAGATAAACGGTTTCCAGTGGCTTGGCGTCTTATCCTTGAGCTTTGGTGCAGATTTCATTGGCTGTTCCAAGGTGAAAGGAGCAAGGAGGGGGGGGGAGCCTTTTGCGGCCCGGCGAGAAAAACACTCTTCTTACCAAGGCCCCCCAAAAGCGGTGCTCGGAGATCCTTCCTTGAGGGACCCTCGCAGGCAGGTTGGCTGACTCAATGGCACCTACTCCGAGGTAAAAATAGGACTGCAGCCTCCATGAACGTCTCCAGTTTAAAAAACTGAGGAGAATTCAGTCTGCTCTTCCTTATATGAACCCACATCTTGTTTACTTGGGATTAGGGTCACAAACATGATTGGGAGATCACAGACTAACATATCAAGTTCTTTCTCTCCTCAGATATTTCGGTCTATAAATGATTAGCACAACCCAAATGCACAAACAGTGACTTCTTTACAACTAACACTAGGGATTATGTCCAAGAAGTTGAATTCAAACCTGATTTAAGGCTTGTCCAAAGGCAACACTGCAGGTTTGAGAGAGAGATAGCAATGAGACTTTATGTTACTTTATGGAAATAAGTATATTATATAAGTCATCATACTTAACCCAGATCCCTTTGTGCCTAAATCATGTTTTTCCCCAAAGGAGTCTTTAGTGTAAGAGGGTTTATTGTAATATTTGCAAGTTGTAATATTTGATGCTAAACATTAGAAAACTGCAAACTGTTACTACACTGAATTATTGTCTATTTTGAAGGCCAAAAATTGCAAAAATGTATGGTATAATATGCTTCATTTTAGGCCCCACATTATATAAACTCTAGATGTATATTTACCAACTGAACAGACTTTTGAATGTTCCTATGAATAAAGAATCAGGATGAAAATTCTCTTGGGATGGAGAATCCTGATTTTGTTGGAGGGATCAATGGAAATTGGAAAACACATGCTGCTCAATCATCATTTGGCAGTTCTATGGCGAGTATGATTTTTAAAAAATATTTTGTAATTCTTGGAACTAAAGATTGCTTATATTTTTCTTTAAAAACTTGTTTTACTGAAGTATTCAAATCTCCCATTAGCTTCTTGGCTTTGACATACCAGACTCGTATCACTAAATTTGGCAAGCTACTTACATAAAATAAAAAGATCCTTTTAAAAACAATAATTATGAAGACAAAAACATTTTCAATCAAATGCTATTTTCTAGTTACCCGAACCTCTTGCCATCCTGCCTTCATATTAATTGTTTTTAAACCATTTGCTCCATGGAAGCCCTGCAGACTTCTAATTGGACACACTGTGAAGTGACCAGCCTTTTAAAGCACCAGGGACACCCCTTAATTCCTAGCAGTTGGTATTTTCCCACCAGATTAGAAATATCTGGAAGGAAAACGTGGAAACAGCAAGCCATATACTTGAGGAAATAGAGGATTTTAAAAGATTCAATCAAGTTTCCACTGGTCTCAATAACTGGAACTATAATTATGGTAATAATGCTAGACATTCAATTACAAAGCCTGTGGACCTTATTTAATTGGCAGTCATATAAATGTCAATAAGCATGTCCCATTTAGTTCAAGCATTTTTCTAACTAAATTTTATGCCCATATAATTATTAATGTAATTTGCACTCATGCATTTCTTGCATATTTCTGTTAGATGCCATTTTGGGATGATATATCTAATAAAAAGAGCTCTGGTTCCATGAAAATTCATCTTATTGTTATGTTAGCCTTTAAGGTGCCACATACATTTTTGCTATGTCAATTTGGCTGCAGTGTCACTACAGTATAATCTAGACTTCACTCTTTTAAGTATTTTAAGTCTTTTAAGTATTAAGTAATCCTGTTAAACACCATAGAGATAGAGCCATTGGTGATTGTTTTGTTGGCTTCTGAAACAAACCTTCTGGGCTCTTAAATCTATGTCAGACCTCCATTTGTGGTTGGCATCTCTTTCATACCAATCTAGGATTATAGAAAAAGTAAATTAAAGATTTTTCAGTGAAAAGAAATTCTAGGCATATTTATTCAAAAACAAGTCCCACTGTGATTAGTAAAATTTAATCCCAGATAAATGGATTTTGGATTGCTGCCAATATTCTGAATACGGTATGTAGAAAATACGTTAGGAAAGAAATTAAGGAAAAGAACATGGTGAATTAATTACAATCTATAGATAAAGAAGTTGATGGACTTGGTTTAAACTTAAAATATTACTTAGAAATTATTAATATCTTTGTGATATATTCTCTCAAATTAATTCAGGTAATATAGCTCAGAAGTGTAGAGTTACAAATAGATAACAAGGTAAGAGGAGATCCCATAAAACTGAACCCAGAATCCTTGTGATGAATCAGTTTATCCATTGTGAAGCAATGTTAATTAAAAGAGCAAGACTTATAATTTACAAGTATGGAAAGCAATCTAAATGAACTTCTGAGTAAATATGTTGCCTGCTACTCTTACCATAACCAGAAACCCCATTTGGAAGGGTCATCAACATTTAATTTCAAATAGGCCTCACATTCCCACCACTAATTCTTTAGCTGAACTCTACAGCTGTTCCTTTAACAATAGCATGATAAGAGAGATTAATAGCTTGCTCTAGATCAAGTTGTTGCTAGAGGTATATCTCTAGTGGTTGAAGAACTGGCAATCAATTAAAGGAAAGATTCAGGGCTGGAGAGAGGAGAGGTGAAGAATAAGGCCTCACAGAAAAGAGAACTGTGATTACTTCTTAGAAAATGAAGTGCTCTCTGTTAGTTAAGGGCTGATATGATATGGCCTCTTTTCTATGAGAGAACAATTTTCTACTTTTCCTATTTAAATGTTAACCTATTAAATGATTTGGAAAATAGAATGATGTCAATACCCAAATGTAATCAAATGTTGCCCCTGCTTTTAGAACTGGTGGTATTTGTACTCCTCAATTATTGCTTCTTGGTCAAGTAGTATATTTTTATTATACAGTAAAATAAATGCAGGTGTTTATTTTCATATGTATATTGGCATGCATTCTTTCATTTATAGTTGGAATTTTCTGTCTTATTAATCAAACCAATTGGCCATAAGTATGAATGAAATTAAATTGCATGTTGACTCTGTTGCAAAGCTTAAACGATCAGAGGAAGGCTCAAGATTCTAAAAGAAGGCAAGTATTAGGATTATTTTGCAAACATGAATGTTACTTCTTATTGATTTTGTTAATCAAAAATAAAAACTTAAACCAAAAACATACAGCTCCAACCCACACACTATTCCTAACTAAGAGTTCAGATTGAATCCTTTTTGTTCTAACCATACTTATATGCTTTCAAGTGAGCATAGGTATGATCAGATTGGCCAGCTGTCCACAGAACTAATGTGATGAGATTAAAGCACTCTATGTCTTGGCAATAACAAAGATGTATTATTTTTATATTAATCACATCCACATGAATAATTCCCTTTTGTTTTACATAATTATAAATAAAGCATTAAAACAAGATCAAAGGAAAATATCTATGCTCACCCCACCTCTCCCAAAATACTGCCTGAAAATACTGGAATCAAAAGCAATGTGCTTTTATTTTAAATTTCCCCACACTGTTAATTGGCCTGTCAAACGGGTAACAGAGCAAGAGCTTGTAGTAGGACACAGGATGTTTCTCCAAGTTTAATATCTATTCATCAGGTTAGGCGTTGCCGAGGTAGTTAAACTGCGAAGGAAAGTGATTCCACCCTCCTATAATCAAGCCTCCTTTTATGAAGTTTCTAGATTAATATTAGGAGGGAAGAGGCCAGAGGATTCCCGCTTGAACTGCAGGATTAGGAATATTTCTAGAATAAAGAAGAGGTTGTGAATTGACTTTAGTTTGCAAGCATCTAAAGCGGAATTACAGCTTGTAAAATAGGTCTCCATCAGTCTCCCGGGAGACGACTCAGCTCGACTTGGGTGTTCCAGCTCCTTGTTCTCTATCTCGATAATTAGTCCCATCTCAGCTCCAAATGTGTCTTCTCCACCCGCTTGCCCGCCCCCCTCCCCACACACATAGACATACGCTCTCTTATCCCCAATAAATGTTGTTTGGTCCCCAAATTCCTTACATTTCTGAAGTCCTGCCGGACGCGGTCTCTTTGTAATGGGATTGTGCGGGACCTAAATGTTGGGGACAACACAATCCCCAAATGCCATCTTTTCGGCCGTCGGAGCTCCTTTTAAGAAGGAAAAGAAAGTTTGGAGTGTGACTTTCTTATCGACGTGGGGGAAATGTCATTTGCTTTGTGCTTTGATGTCTGGTTGTCTTTCAGCCGGTCCTTGCATGTCATTACCAGGCTCACAACAGAGAAGGGGGTGGGGCGGGAGTTTTGGGGAAGGGAAGTAAAGGGGGGGGAAAAGACGAGAAGAAAACAAGAGCAGACAATTAGATGATTTCTGCCCTTCTGTTGCAAATTTGAATAGAGGAATTCGGGACAGAGAAGCGACGCGGCGGCTCTATTCTTAACAGAGGGAACATACATAGGCGGCTCAGGGAGCGGGAGGGGGTCATTTGTTTCTACTCCAGGCCTTCTCTTTGGACAACGTTGCCTTTGGAACAAGGCTCCGTATCTGGTGAAGAAAGCGAGAGACATTAAAAGCGAGGGAAAAATCGTCCCGGCGCTGTGTAACTCAAAAGAGCTGCGATTTTCCACTACCATCCCCCGCCGCCACACGAATCCTAGCGGCCTGCTCACTTTCTTCTGCAGGAGCCCAATATTCTATTTTGCTTTGTTAGTTGAACTGCAGCGTCGGTCTGATGCTTCTTTCTTCTATCACGCAGGTTTCAACAAGGCCTGAATGCCCGTTTGGTTTGTGGAAAGGCTCCTAGATAGCCCGACGCCTTTCCCCGTTTCTGTTCCTGTGAGTCTTTTGGCTTTCGAAGTCTTCCCTTTGGCATAAAACTACGCCGTGAAAAGCGGCCAAGCCGGATATGAACGAAGGGCCCCAGCTTCGCAATTGAGAGAAACTATAAGGGAACTTAAGAGGTTTCGCCCCAAAGAGAAAAGGATGGGGGGGGGGAAATGCGAGGGCTTTGCACTAAGCTATTAAATAGGCCAGGCCAAGAGGCAAAGCAAACGCAGGTGGGCAAAGCTGAGCTAAGTGTCCGTGTAATGCAATATTTGTGTGGCATTACGCAAGAAGCAGCACAAGGCGACTACTTGGCCAGCGGGGTCGGGTGGCCTTCGCCAGCAAAAGCGCTTTGCCG
>JANHFT010010337.1:5873-16203 GCA_032467955.1 Pseudoxenodon macrops | reverse complement strand
GCTCTATAGCATCGTTTTGAGGGTAGGAGTTAAAACAATTTATGTCCAGGATGCGAGGGGTCAGTAAATATTTTCACGGGCCTCTTTTTGACTCATGCAGTGAACAGGTCCTCAATGGAAGGCAGATTGGCAATAATTATTTTTTCTGCAGTTCTGATTATCCTCTGAAGTCTTTGTCTGTCTTGTTGGGTTGCAGAACCAAACCAGACAGTTATAGAGGTGCAGATAATAGACTCAATAATTCCTCTGTAGTATTTGTTCAAATTTGTTGATTTGTCTGTTGTCTCTTTTCCCCTGGTCTTCCTATTATCTCCTCTATTTCCTGGGCTTTTTATCATTATTCATTATCCCTTGTAGAACACTTTCTAGCTTCCCATTTATGTTATTCATTAAATCCTTTATCTCACTTGTGTTTCCTTATCATAATATCATAAATGTTTTGAAACATTGACACCATTTCTTTTTGCAACCCACTTATTTCCCCCTACTAAAGCATCTTGTCTTCTTTTGATAAGTCCAAATATAGCTCAGTAGTCTGTCAATGGTCTATCACTGCCCCAGAGTCTCAATTATCTTTGATCTGAGGAAGTTGATCTGGAAAGCATTTATGCAATCCTGATGTTGCTCCTCAGGAAATACAGTAATTATAATTCTTTATGTCCCACAGTTGGTCAATTTAGTTCTTTTTAGGTCATCCAGGAAGATTTCCAAATGTCTCCTTAAGTCCACTCTATAAGTTCAATCATAGCTCCTGATATTTGAAAGTCTCTATTTAGATGCCATCCGTGTTCTCACCATTAGAGCTCCAGTAGTCATGAAGTAGATAAGTATAGAGCAGTAGATAGCACAGCAGTCCTCCAGGCGTTATTTATTTCCACCTTCTCCTCTGTCTTATCAGTATTTTTCCCAGGGTTATAGGAATGTAATGTCTATTCCATTCACCAGTAGGTGATGCCTTCAGCTTAACTTTCAACATTACACAGATTCTAACAGGTTCTGTTTGTATTTATTCAAACAAATAATCAAAATTCTAACAAGTAATTCCAGCATTTTAAAATGCCTTATTGCCAATAAAAATTAGAAATCCAATCTTTCTGACTTTTTAAAGGTTTTGTGCTCTCTTCTTAAAATCTTTTTTTTTTTGGGTCTGTGATTTTTCTCTCTGTAATTGTTCGTCACTTAAACAAACTCTTCAGAGTCTCTTTTCCAGAATTTATTTTCTTTAGGATAGGTCTTAGGTTAAAAAAAAAGTCACCCACCCAGTTCCAGTCACTGTTCATCCACACCACTCCAACACATTCTTCATTTCTTCAGCTGCCCCAGCTTCATGGCAGCCATAATGGCTGCCTCTCCTCTTCTTCGTTGGATGAGAGGGAATTAGTCCTGGATCAAGCAGGAGAGCTGCCACTCTCCGTGACCTGCAGGACACCCCTCCACTCTTAATCACCCCTACAGGGTGACTTTAGCCCCTTATGGGGCCCTCCAACAAAGGGATTTGGTGTGAGTTCACAGAGCCCTGCTCTTCGCGTCTAATAGCACTATGACGTCAACCGGATTTTTGTTTAAAAAATGATTTTAGCAAACTGTTAGGAAAAAGTGTGAAGAAGTGCAGCTATAGTTACCCAACAAATTGGTCTATGCAGTTTGTTGGGTAGCTATAATTACACCTCTTCACACTTTTTCCTAACAGAGTTTGCTAAAATAGTTTTTTTTTTAAACCTCTTCAGGGGGTAGGGCAGAATGTTCATTTTAGACCTGGTCCCTTTCCTCATTTAGGCTGGATCAAACATTTTCCATCAATATTTTTGCTCTTTGAAGTCATGGCCAATAAACTGCATTTACAGAATGCTTAATTATTTCTTAAATTCCTACCCCAAATTTCCTCTTAACACTTTCTCCTCTGAGTTCCACAAGCAATAACATAGCATGGGCTAAGATAGAATGACTACTCCCAAGTCACATAAGTGAATTTCCATAGCTGAGGCAAACTTGAGTCTGGTTCTCCCTACTCTTAGTCCAACTTCTTAATCCCAAATACTGATCCAACTCTCGGAATTGTATTTTAATTTACTGCCTTGAATACCTTGAATGGAAGGGATTAATGTAACAGATTATTAAAAATACTGAACTAGACTCTGCCTAGCTTCCTGTTCTTGTGTGAGGCCCAGCCAGTTGCTTTCAATGGCTCACCAAAGCAGCTTTCTCATCTTGTCTTTCTCACACTCAATACAAGGTAATAAGTTCCTGAGGATCACTGACATGGATTTCTTGCCTCTCTAATGTGCAATGTTCAATTGGGATGATAAGACAAATATAGCAGCATTTGCATGACTGTATCAAGCAATCGCCTCCCTGAGTAATATCAAAAGACAGCACTGTGTTCTGTCCAAAAGCTCTATCTTTGTAAGCCAAATTTTAAGCAGCTACAGTACAAAGGCCTAATTTTTAGAGTAATGTTTCACATCACACTCTTGTGCCATCCAGCTTGTATTTACCCAGCCAAGGCCTTTTGAGTTCAACCGCAGGGCTCCTGTTCTTACTTTTTATTTTGCAGCTAAGGTAGAAAAAAAATCCCTTCTCTTTTTCTTCCACAGATTAGCAGCTCATCAACTCCCTGGTGTCCTTAGCAAACAGAGTCTTCCTTGCTGGGGAAATAAAGTTTGCCTTGTAATGCGGATGTGATCCTGCAGAGAAAAGGGAGGGAGTTTCCGGGCTTTGCTTGAAGCACAGCTGTCTTCTTTCCTTCTGCTACCAGAACTATAGGATGAATGGAGGCTGCGTGTGATACAGGTGAGCAAATAGCATCTGGAAGGTGAAAACTACACTTGGCAATGATGCATGTTCTCTCTAGAGCAGGCAGTTTTCGAAGTGTGGTCCGAGACCCTTTCAGGGTGTGCACAATAAATATTTTAAAACATTTCAGTTTACATTTCTAATACACTAAGTTTCAATAAATACAACCAGATAAATCCAAACTTTTAGGAATCTAAAGGGCCCTTTACATCATTTTTAGGAAATGAGACCAAAATGTTGGAGGACCACTGCTATAGAGGAACATGTGAACATGTAGGCCTGCTAATGGGTAGCAACTTTCAATCTTCCAACTTCTAGGAGTATTTTATACATGTTGCTGCTTCCCTAAGATTTTTTTCAGTGCCAAAAACAGAAACTACCTGGGTTGTAAAAAAATGCTGGCTATGATTTACACATTGGACACTAGTTGAACCTCGCATTACTGCTATATGTTTTTGTGGGTCAGGGTCCACCAGAGACTTTAAAATGTGATCTTCATTCAACAACCATGATGGTAGGGGGTAGATTGGGAAGTCAGAGGAAAAGAAAATGCAAAAAGTATGTAGACAGTGATAATATGTGGAGGGAAATAGCGTCAATGGCAATTAACAAGGCAGTGTTGGTGGGTCACACAATGATTCTGGCATTGATAAAGTAATTAACAGAAGTGATGTGATAAAATTCATACTCTCAGTTTAAGTTTAGGTGACAGGATTGAATCTCCATGTCTCCCTGGTAAATCTTGGAATACAGTTTAAAGATTAGGAGCAAAGGAACATCTTTCTTTTTCTAAATGAGACAAGAATCAAAGCATATCAATCAAATTAAGATCTGTATGAAATTTAGATGGTACCATTTTCTTCAGCAAATAGAACCTTGATATTTAAAAATACAGACTCCTTTACTCTTGTCCATATAGTTTATTTGGAAAAATATCCAAGCAGTTTCTTATTGTTTTATTCCATAAGACGTTTTCTACTTTCAAATCCAGTCTATACCTCTAAAATTTTCTGGTGGTCTCCAATTCAAATTCCAGACTTCCTCAGCTTTTGAAGATCAGCCAATGTCAGCTACATGCAGGGGGGAAAAAAACCATTGATGAATCTCCCCAAAATTGCATTTTTCTTTTTCTTGAATACAGTTTTTTACTCTTTAGATAATAAAAAAGCTTGAAAATATCCTTACCTGCCTGTGCATTTAGTGTTGGCACCTGATACAAGAAAATTAATAGATGCCGAAAAGCACAGAGCAGAAATGGTTGCAGCAAGTTCTCTTATCTTTAATTATTCCACATGAAGCCTAGAATCATTTGGAGTAATGGATATGGTGAGTACACTCACTCTACTTGACTCTTCTCTGATAAGTACCAGGTGAGGTGACTAGTCCAGTTTCTATCAAAACAGAAGGCATGGTTCTTACCCTGATGCTCAGTATAAATGTCTAAAGGATACCTGGGATAAAGGCCCAAGGTCCATTCAATCTGCAAAGGCTGTGGAAAGCAGGTATCAGCTGAGGAGAGACAGCTCACTAATAAACACAAATATTGGTATCCTAGGATAATGTTGCAGGATCCAAAATGGTCCGGTCACCAGAACCAGAGGTTTTGTCTTCCGAGGTTTCGGACTCGTGCTTAAGACAGCTCAGTCTAATTTCTTTTCCATGCCACCTTTTCTATTATATACTGTTTTCTAAATCTTCAGAATCTATCTCACTACTTGCTGTCACTCCAAATATTTGACATAAATGTTATTATCCAAAATCATCTTGGCTATGGAATTACTTAGGAAATAGAGAAACATGGTCCGATTCCATTAGGTAATATATTGTATTCTGATCGTAGAGATTTTCCGAGTGAAAATGAAGGCAATTGGCATTTGCTTTTCTCAGCATGAGTGGGAGGAGCAAAGGAACATAGGAATCTAAAAACTGGAGGTTATAGTGATTACCATCCAAACCAACTTATTACCCGCACTTGAAATCTTGATAGCGATTTCTTAAGGTAGCTTCATTTTGAGCTGGTATCAGCATAGAAGAAAAGCTGCTCAAGGCTGCTGTACAGAAGAGCATTCAGATTTAATTGTGACCTTTGGGCCAATACTGTGATACTCTGCAAAACTAGCCCAGCTTTAGGGACAGCCATCTTCAAGCAATGGAAGGAAATATAATATATAACAGGTCTGAGAGCAGGCCTACTCACTTTTTTATATATTGGGGTGGTGGTGTAGGGGGAGGCAGCATTCAGAGGTGTAGCTTTAGGTGGAGGCGTCAGGGATCTTTTTAGTCTTCAACCCTCCCTGATTATTGCTTCTCCTTCCCTTCTTTTAGGATTTTCCTACAAGTGCAATTCCTTATGTCAGAGTGGGCCAATCTCAGAGATTGGCAAGGAGGTCCCAGGGGAATCTAACACCATATTCCATTCTGTGAGGTCAGTACTGTCCCTCCAGCCTCAATAAATAATCCAACGTATCTTAAATAATCTGAGACACTCTCTTGGGCCCCCAGAATTTCCTTTTAATCTTGGCTTAATAGATCTTATGCATGATGTAAAGAGCCTCACAACCTTTACGTAAGTCTAAATAGAGAGGTTATGGGTTTAAGTTCCAGCAAAACAAATCCTGTTGAAAATTAGAAAATTAGAAAAAGTAAGAACAATTCAGCAATGGAAACAATTATGCAAGGAAATGGTAGAGTCCTCTTTCCTGGACCTCTTCAAGCTCAAGTCGAATAGTAATCAGGGATTTATTTGGGCAATAGACTGGACTCAATAGTCTAAATGGCCCTTTCTAATTATTTGATTACATGATGTCTGCATTTATCATATACATGAAGTAGACAAGGATGTGTCTAGATAGATACAAAGAATAGCCAGCCTTTATAAAGATTTGTTATGAAGGACTTTTTTTTAAAGTAAATATTGCAACTGGAGATCTAATTGAGTGTCATTCTAATCTATTTCTAATCTATTTCTTACTTAATGGTCAAGTTGTTGGAGAGGTCTACTTACTCCTGTTCGCTCTTCTTAAAAAAGCAAACTCAGGAGAAATTATTTTTGCTAATTCCAAACAGAAATTGCCTGAATAAAAGCTTTTGTGACATCCTGAACCCTTTTAATAGGTTTTTTTTTCCATTTAAAAGAAATAATAAATGCTTAATTTGCCAGGCACCTGCAGTAGGAGGAGAGTGAGCCTCCATTAAGACAGAAGGCAGATGGAAAGATGAAGAGAAACCAGGGATGGATCTACTTCCATGAAAAAAGCCTCCATAAATTTCTCCCATGATAGTTTAGTTTCCATCAATACCGTGGTGGTAATCAATTACATTGTTCCACTTCATGGCAATGTATAAAATGCATGAGTGTCAGACCTACAACCATATTCTGATCATATGATAGGTTGTGTATAAATTCCAAACATTATTGGTATTGTTGTCATCCAAAAGGAGTTCAGGCCTTTCATAAACACTACACTGCACTGCTCAAACTGCTCTCGTTTTTGGATATCAGACAGAATCTCTAGGATACTTCAGATTTGGCATAAAATGAGTTGTCAATACTGGGATCCTGAGAGACCTAAAATAAGGCAGCAACATTGGGCATCATTATGTGCACCAGAGTAAAACTGGACTTCCAGAAAGTTAATCGGGGTAATGACAGCTTTTGGGATGCTTCTGTGCAGAGTCTTCCTATACAGATGGGTCAAGAGGATGCTCAGTTGTGCTAGTCACAGGTATAAGTTGCATCACAAGTGTTCCTTGGCATTTTGAGAACCAGCATTTATAGCACTGATTGTTTTTGCTGCAACACATTATGGATTTATCAATTCTCATCACAATTATTTCCAGTAAGAACCAAGAACTGTAGAAAGTTTTCCCAAAACTGGCTGGAGAGCAGGGGGAGATGTTCTGGGTGCCCTTTCCCTTTCTACACTATGAGAGCACAGCTCCAGACCCTGCCTAGCACTTGGGCTCTTCCTTGAAATCTGTATAAACATTTTACAGAACAAGAGAGCACTTCTCTTCCTCTATGCCGCCAACCTTATTTGAATTAAATAATTCTGTTTGACTGCAATATACTATTTCAACAGTTTTAGGTTGCATGTACTTATTTCAGGTTGATTTTGTTTTAATTTAATCACTTTAATAGGAAATTGCGTTTCCAGGTAGGGGAAACCTCTAAATGGTCTGATTAACATTTTAGAATCAATATTTTTAACAGAAAAGTGTGCAATTACCCAGACAAATTATCCCAAAGCTCAGGTGGGTGTGGGCTTCTCCATCCCTATGAGAGGATACATAAGGGTGAGAATCTTAATCATTCAAACTAAATCCTAGACTTTAAAAAAAGTTTTTACAAATGAAGGATACCCTCTTACTCACTCTAGGTAAGACTTGCTTTGATCCTATAAATTGTCCTATAAAAGGACAATTTAGTGGTTCAAAGCTAGGTCTTATTCATCCACAAGCCTTATATACAACTGAACAATATGCGTATCAACCTTACATTTCTATACACTATTTTCAAGTTATTCCATTGCCAAGAGTAGAATATATCTTGTTTTATGAGGAGATCACTTAGATAACTGGTCCTTTCAGCTTCAGAGAAATAAGTTGTTTGAGTCTCTTAAGTGTCTGTTTATTTTATGCCTCTAAAGCCAACAGATATTTTACAGATTACTCTCAAAATTCTCATCCCAGGGAAAGATATAGAAGGTGTAACTACTTTCCAGCTACACCTGTATTCCAAGGCCATCAGCATTCTGTAACTTGGGCAGTCCCAAATTTTGGTATGGGAATAAGTAATGTAACATTTACTCACAATCAAAGGTTTCCACCTGGAGGTGCAGCAGGGCAATTGCAGCTACTTCATACAGCTGGAATAATTCTGATACATCTAGAAGAGAAATTAATAGTCCTCCTCCGTCCTTCCCCAAACATATCAATGACAATTATTCAGCACCTACATCATATAGCATTAAGTTTTACAGCAGCGTTTAAGCATTTGATAGTTTCGCACGGCTACTCTGCAATAGCACGTTGGTATCTGATAGCTGAATATATAATAGTCATCAATAGCTGGGGGAAATTGATATGTAGCAGTTAATGTTTGATAGTCTCTGAAATATAAAATATGATACACAAAGTGTATCACATCTTACAGTACAGCCATTCACACCATCAGAAGACGTGATTATTGCAGCCAGAATCTCCGCCTTTAAATCCAGATTCAATTTCCTTTTAAAAATTAGAAAACAAGTTCTGCAATTAAAGTTCATTATCAAAATGTGAAATCTTAGTATATGTCTAATTTTGAACATTTGTGAATGAGGCTGTGAACATAACAATTACTTCACTGAGGCTATAAACATCTTTCCACTTTGAAATTATATTTTTAGGTTAATTCTGTGAAAAGGAATAGTTCAGCCTTCGTAACGTAAATACAGTGGAAGTCATCTTTGTAGCCTTCAGATGCGCCAGATGACAGACCCCATCGCCTCAATTGCCAGAGATTAAAGAAATTGTTATTTGATATGCATGATCCAAATGAAGAAGGTGCCACAGGATGTGTGTGTAAGTTTGTGTGTGCCTGTGCGTGTCTTCTAGTCAATGTTGACTCTTAACATTGAGACTAGTAGACGTTTTACCTTTTCTTTCTCTCGTCTCTCTCTCTTTCTCTCCCCCACCCTCTCTCTGCGTATGTGTGTTTGTACCCCTTCAAGTCAGACTCGACTCCTGTCAATTGCCTGGACAAATCCCTGCCGTTTTCTTGGCAAGATTTCAGAAATGGTTTGCCATTGCCTACTTCCTAGGGCTAAGATGGAGTGATTGGCCCAAGGTCACCCAGCTGGCTTTGTGCTTAAGGCAGGACCAAATGCATGGTCCCTGGTTTCCAGCTTGAACTACTAAATCAAACTAGCTGTTATATCACTGGGCATATTAACCCGAATATATTATAACTTTGCAAAGAAAAAATATATTTTAATGATTATCAAACACTTCCTAGCTAACGAAGAAGCTTCAAATATAAAAATACTGAGATGTTATTAAAGAATAGCACAACAGTCTTTGGAAAAGCGGTTAAATTTTGCTGAGTTTTCATTTGGATTCAGAAAGAAATTAAAGACTGTGTGCAGGGGGAATTCTCTTCATTTCATCTTCACAGCAAAGGCGCTGTGCCATTCTGAAGATTTTTCTAATATTTTTAATGTGTTTAAAATATCACAAAGGCAAAGGGCTAACCTAAGATGCTGTATGGGGCAGAGATCTGGTGGTGGGATGAGAAGGTTATTGCTGAATTAGAAATAGTCCAAAACAACTTCAGAGTAAGGTTACCTTCCATCACCATCAGACATCATCTTGCATTTTTTGAAGCTACAGTATATAAGAAACTAAAAAGCCTTAAATAATCCACCTTGTCGAAATCTGTTCTGTCAGTTGAACCAAGGTTTTGTCACCCATCCTACAAATGTCCTTGCTAACATTTGGGGCAGGACATGTGATCCAAGTAAAGTGCAACCGTTTATGCTATTCTATGTATCTAGGATCCCTAATTTAAAGTCCACTTTGTAATTCAACATACTTTTAAAAAACATTATATTATCTAAAATTTGTGGCTTTCTTTCTTTTTTTGAATCTTTAGTTTTGATCATTAGGTTTCAGTTTTATGAATATGATTTATCTTTTGATATTGCCTTGACACGTTGGGACTTTCCAATATAAAATTATACTATAATTTTAACCAGGTCATGGTTGTCCCAAAAGTACTTTTTCCAAAAAGCAACTGGACTTTCTTGGTTTTTTTTCCTTTGAAAATATTTCACTTCTCATCCAAAAAGCTTCTTCAGTTCTGACTGATGAGGAATGGAAGGATTTATACTGTATTATTTGCCGTCATCTGGTCAATTAGCACCAGGGCTGGGTTCTAACTTATCTTGCTGTTGGTTCGCTGCCTCCCGCGCCATGTGGGCGCGTCTTGCCTCATTTTGCACACGCCTTGCCTCGCTTTGCACACACGTGCATGCGCAGTACAAAAACATTACAAACAAATCCCCCCCAAAAAGGCCAAAAGCAAGATGGCGACACATGCGCAGTGCCGGAAACTCGACTTCTGTGCATGCACAGAAGAAGAAAAAAAACAAAAAAGATGGCGGCGTCCACAGATCAGACGTGACATCACTAGCGGCTTACTACCTACTCTATAGAACCGGTCCAAACTGGTAGGAACCCACTTCTGATTAGCACTCTGAGGGTTGGCCCTTAGCTCTCTGAAAGTAGTTGAGACAATTTGGGGGTTTATCTGTATCCTTAGAGTCACCTGAATCAGAGTGACTGAAGTCCCAAGAAGTTCCACACCCATTTACACTCTGATTCAGGTGAAATAAGGACTGTAGTAAATTCTCAGTTTTGGATTTTTATACAATTATCCTGAGCTCAAATGTTGAGCAAATAGATTTGTTTTTTTTAATAAAGTAAACTTCCCAAGGGTTTGTTACATTCCTTCAAAGGATTCAGCCACTATTCTAATCACAGTCACAGGAATTAT
>JANHFT010010331.1:226500-238299 GCA_032467955.1 Pseudoxenodon macrops | reverse complement strand
GCATTCCGGGTGAAAAACAGCGTAACGGGCAAAAAGAAAGTCCTGTTGGGCCGTTTTTCACCCTCTGGAGGCTTCAGAGAAGACTTCTGAACCCTCTGGAGGGCAAAAAGCAGCCCAATTGGGGGGGGCGCAGCATGCATGGGAGGGTTGTGTATGGGCGCGCGCGCCGCCATTTTTGGCACTCAAGGGGAAAAAGGTTTGCCATCACTGATATAGGATGTATGGAAGCTATGGAATATAGCTGGTCCCATAAACTACTAGACCTTATGCCCTGAAGGGTTTTATATGTGATAACTATGGTAGCATCTTAGCGTAAATTGTTCCTGAAAACTTACTGGTAAGCAAGGAAGCTCATGAAACAATGCTCTTACATGGGTATATGTTGTTCCTAACTGCCTATGCCACTGTGTTCTGGATTAATTGCAGCTCCTGAGCGGCCTTCATGGACAGGCTCATATATATCACATTGCAACAGTCCAAATATAAGATGAATAAAGCATCAGTGATTGTCTTCTTCCCAGTATAGCTATGGGTGCACAGTAATAAATGTTGAAAATGCCATGAAACTGAAGGAAGCTTTTGCTACATAAAAAACATATCTTGTATAATACAGAAATTCTTGGAATTTAAATTTGAAATGAAACTACAACTTTTCTTACTACTCTCAGAAAATCAACATCATAATTTAATGAGAAACATGTTTATAGCAGCAAGAATAAATTTTGCTCAACATGGAAAAAAGACACAATTCCACCAATATCTGATTGGAAATTTAGAATTTGGGGGATAAGCAGCAATGGCAAAACTAATAGTATATATATACTGTATACACAATAGAAGGGTACATTTAATTTAAGCAAAAAATTAAGCCCAAGCATTCAAGACATTACACAGCAGGGCAAATATAATATAGCTTCTAATGGGTTCTAAATGCCTACAGATATTGCAAATTAGCAGAACTATAAAAAGGAGGAAATCAGAAGTCATTTTTGTTCTTTTCTTTTTTCTTCACTCCCTCTCTCCCTCCCTCACCTAACCCATTAACACACACTCAAACACACCTAGTAACTAACAATTGAGACTATTTATTTATTTAACACATTTATATGGCTACGCAATTCATATGATGACTGTGGATGACTAACAAGATTTAATATTTAGTTTAGTAATATTAATATTTAATATTAAGCAATTTAAGATTAAAATGTTTATCATATAACAAATACTTTTGATGTGATTCACAGCAGTTCTTTTTTCTTCAGTATAATATTCAATTCTAAATTAAAAAGCCAAATTATGTTATGTTTGGGAGATTGATATCTGAAATTGTGGGTGATATGTAGAATACTTTTTTTCTTTTCCCTATTTTCAGTACTCTATGCTATAAATTATAATAACGGCATGTCAATAATCTTTAATTATACAAACATCACTGTACTGAAATAATGCAACATGTCAAGATTTGTAACAACACAGTAAAAAGGGGAAAAATAGATAAATTTGGTCAATGTCCTTCCTAGCCACAGGGGTCACCTGCTCCTGAAACAGGAGCTATGACTCCAAGAAGATCCCCAGTTGCTCATTAGCCTAAGGCAGAAGTATCACCCCATTCATTTTTCAGTGCCAGAAGTGCAGGGTGTTGCTCTCTGTTTATATACAGCAGCTTGCCCTGACAGTGTTGATGGGATTGTTTTCTCCTTGGTAGTTCCTTGATTAGGCTGTTGTTTACTACTTGAGTGTTTGAGCTGGTAGTTCCTTGATTAGGGTATTATTTACTGCTGGATTGCTCTCCTGGTGCTCACCCTGCTTATCTGGGTTTTGATTGCTCGTGAGGAGGTGTTCTGTTTTTGTTTCCCTTTTAGCGTTTTTGTTGCTGTTTTTTATTTTTTTATTTTTTATTTTATCATTTTATTTGTTTGGATTCCTTCCTGTAGTGAGTCATAAATTATCACTGCTTTTCTCCTAGCCTTCTCACAGAGTATATTTTTGCCCTTTATGAATTTACTGTGATGGTTTTTCTTTCTTCCTACTAAATGTTCAGAACATGTTTCATCTCTAAAAATTGTCTCTCATTTCCCACAGTACAGAGTATCATCCACATCCTTTCCTTCTAGTTGTTATTCTCAGTTATTGGTGTTAATCCTCTGTTTTGGTTGTCTTCCTGAACTGAAACTGCTTTTACTGTCAGCTTC
This sequence comes from Pseudoxenodon macrops, assembly GCA_032467955.1. Taxonomy (NCBI): domain Eukaryota; kingdom Metazoa; phylum Chordata; class Lepidosauria; order Squamata; family Pseudoxenodontidae; genus Pseudoxenodon; species Pseudoxenodon macrops. The sequence continues at coordinate 236,107 of JANHFT010010331.1, read as the reverse complement.
TGTTGTACAATTTCCATGTACAACTGATAAATCCTTATCTTTTCTCAACAGCTAAAGTGCTCTAATTCTTTGCCTGGTTCTTCAAGGAAATGTACAAGCCAGCATTTACTGCATATATGTTGGCTTGTTTTAAAGTAGGATTATATATAGTTGGTCCTCAACTTACGACAATAATTGAGCCTAGAATTATGGTCTTAAGTCACGCTAGTTGTTAATTGGGTCATCGTGTGACTGACACAATTTTATGATTTATTTATTTTTTGGGGTGGCAGTTAAGTGAGCATCTCAGTGGTTAAGTGAAACCATTGTCTGGCTTCTGGCAAAAAAGGTAAATCATATTCACATGACTGAGAGATGCTGCAAACGGCTACAAAATGCAGGCCAGTTGCTGAGCACCCAAAATGTGAGCATGTGGATGTGGGGTGGCTGCCGGAACTTTGAATCGGGATTGTAAGTTAGTTTTTTTTGGGGGTGTGTGTGTCTGTTTTAATTTAAAATGGTCACTAAGCAACCGGTCGCAAATCACAGTTGTTGACTTTTATTCATTCAACTTCATTTTTGCTTACTGGGGCACAACGCGTAGAAAGACTTTTAGTGCTTCTTGCTCTCTTGGTAGGCTGTCAGATTAGCTAAATACCAGCTCTCGACTTACAGGGGGAAAAAATTACGGGCTTCTCCACTGGTCCTTCTGGCAAACTCCCAGAGTCTATGAAATTTTCTACTGCCAACTTGCCACAGGCAACTTGCCATGGTCAATGCGCTGCGGGACAACTTGCCACAGTTAACTCATTGTAGAACAAGAGTTACACTAATATCAAAGAAATAGTGGAAAATAATCATTAAAAAAAGATACAAAAGGAGGGACAGAATGAAACATGAATGGCAAAAATTAGAATAATTTATTTATTTTAAATAAATAAATAGAATTGTTAAATTGTCCTGCAGCGAGTTGTCCCATGGCAAGTTGTCCCACAGTGAGTTGGCTATGACAAGTTGGCTGTGGTGAGTTGTCCATTTCAAACTCCTGCTGTCTCACTTAGTGACATAGTTCCCCTGGAGCATGGTTGTCTTACATTGCTCCAACAGTTCTGTTCATTCAACAAGAAGCAATCACTCAGTCAGCCAACACCTTTAAGGACATACTTCTTGAGGTCAGAGTTAGGGGGTGGCATTTTCACCATTCAAAGCTCACATTTCCATATTCTCCTGCGCAAATACTAAGGGACTGAACAAAAGGTACGCAAGCAACAGGTGCTCCTGTTTTGATCAGTGCGAGAACAGCACCATTTATATGTTGTACTCTTAGGTGTAAAGTTTTAACCTGGATGTGATTCAGCTCTTTCTTTCAATGGAATTCAAATGGAACAGCTAGAACAGGGATACTGCCGCTTTGGGTGTCTACTAGGCACCCTAAGCAACACAGGTGCAGTAGGCAGATGCTCCAGTAGGAATGCCTCTCTGGGAGGGAAGCAATCAGCCAGCTGTTCAATACTTCCAAGAAGCCTGGATTCCCAGCTGTCTATCCAATAGTTATGCTGGCTCTGAACCCCATCCTTCAAAGCACCAAGAGTTACCCTGCATACTGCAAAGCCACGGCTGCTCCTTAACATTAGGAATTGGGGTTCTCACCATAGGCCAAGAAGGAAATTATGAAAAAGGGCTTGTAGACAAATTTAGTGTCCCCATTTCAGCAAGCACAGCAAGCACAAAACATCTGTGACGTCTTAAGATATGGACAATTCTCTATCCCAATATAGCCACCATACATTTCTGAGAAACAAGAAGCTGCAAATTCCGGCTAAAGTAAAGGTTTCCTTTGTGTATTCAGTAAATCTTATACCTGCATTGCTATGTTTCCTCTGACCCACATAGTACCATGCAAGGATTAGAAATGAGATCTGAAAAAGGAAAGTAGATCAAAGGTGTCAAGATGCAGTTGGTACTGTGCCCAGATTTGAGGGATGAAGGATGGGAAAGGAAGTGTACTTATAAATGAAGCAGGAAACACAATGATAGCACTGTACAGTTTCAATTAATCTTGAAAACTTTGTTCCCAAAGGAATTGGGGGCAGATGGGATTTCAGAACTCAATTACAAATAATCTTCTTTCCCTGCAATTTACTTTCCACTCTTTCCTGAAACTATAATGCAATTGAGCCTTTTTTTCCTTTCATCCTCATTCTTTCTTGCTTGACTGCAGTCCTGTATCTTGCTAAGTCATGGTTTCTATTACTTTTAGTTACTGCAAAAGCTACAATTAGCTACGATTGAGCAACTTACAAGTAAAAAATCAAACAAAATACATTATCACTTAGTGTTCTGCATGATCTTTAACAAAAACAACATTTGTTTATTATGCTAAGAACAGGGCTGCCCCTGATGGTTGTTCAGGAGTGGTATGAATACATGATACAACAGCCCATTTGTTAATGGAGGACAGTCAATGACAGAACTACACCAACGTTCCAGCCCACACAGGGACTCCCTTTTTAAACATAATTCACATAACTTAAAATTATTTCTCAGTATCTACTGATGATGTTAAAGGACCATGGTTATTACCTCTACAACGAATTCAATCAAGAACAGCACAAATATGAGTTTTCTCTGAAGAACTCAAAACTCTCATGATTTCTCTGGAAATCTCCTAAAGTTCAGCCATCATGAGAAATAATATTACCTCTAAGGCAGCGGCGCCCAACCTTTTGAGCGCCAGGGAGCGATTTGGTGGACTGGAGAGGGCATGGTTTCACATGTTGCCTGCATCCTGCAGATGGGGCTTCCCTGGTTTTCGTGGCTCAGTTGCTAGCATGCTGCGGAATGATGCCGGTCTACAGACTGGGGGTTAGGGACCCCTGCTCTAAGGTATTCTCAGAAACAGCAGGAAAATAAATCTATGTAAAGATACTATTTTTCATCTCTCATAACTATAGGAAAGCCCTAATTTCATACCAACTTTGGTCAAGTTCATAGATTAATCTGGTGATGGTAACCTAACTTTCAAGGATATTGCTCCTTAAAACAGCACAGCATCATAATGGCTTCACTATCACCATAGTGATGGAAACAGTGGGCCTCAAAGCTCATTACTTTGGCATAGAAAATGCTGTTCGCCTACCTACCAGACATCAACTTCAGTACTACGGTATAGGAAAGTTTGTGGTTATCATAATAATAAAGCAACTGAGACAGAAAATCAGAAACCTATTCAGAAAGAAGAATAACAGACAGAGGGACTATTTTGTGGAAGAAATGTCTTTTTTTTTAATTTAAAAGCAGAATAAAAACTAATCAGAATTTTTAAAATGGAAAAAAGGAAAAACAAAAGAAAAGAGGGAAGGTGCAGCAATCAAAGAAAAGAAAGAAAAAAAGAATGGTAAAGGAGTGACTTCCAATTTTCTCTAGCAGCAGTTATAGGTAAAAATATAAAATAATCTTTTATGGTTATGGAGTTGACTTGTGGTGTGATGAATGGCAAACCAATTTAAATAAATACAGCAATGTTTACATCTTCTCCGTAATTTATTATTTTTAATCTAATCCTCAAAACAAAATATTATGACTTCTTTTGCTTCTCATAAAAAGTAAGTAAGAGATTTCCAATCACCATTAAATGTATACAATGTTCTTTCTCTAAAGCAGTCAAACTGGACATTTCATAAGCTTCCATCATCTGCACTATCATTCCTCCATTGTGGGTAAAGTCAAATCTTTCCACCTTTGTGCATATAACAATGTCGATATTTTGTGCAAGAAACATATCCTAAATTGTAGATATGTTAATTCAAATGACATTCTTCTTTTTCAATTCTGGCCTTCTATTTCCAGAATGCATTTCCTAGCAAAGTATATCTGATGCCTGCTTTATTATTTTTTCAGATGTAGGAAAGGATATTTTTATTCTCCAGGGCTTTTAAATAGTTTAAAACACATTAAACTAAAAGCTATAGTTTACAAATCACTACAGCTGATTTTATATATTCCCACAAAGGCAAAAATAAGAAGAACACTTCCTGATGTACTATTTGAGAAATTACATAACACAATTTTATATTCACAGTAGGATATCATGTAGTACTCAACAGAAACATTCATAGCATTGGGTACATAATACTAATGGAAAAAAACCATCAACCCACACAATCCTACTAGAAATGATATTTGGTTAAATATATAGGAAGATAAATGTTTGGAGTCAGGAAAATTGTGCAGCCGTGAGTAGTGTGTAGTGACTGGCTAATGCAAATAACTTCATTTATTTTATGGTAAACTGCTGCTAACGCTGTACTTCATCAGTAGCTGGTTGGAAATTCAGGTCCAACTGACTGGAAGATTCAACTGCATACAAAGGAATACCAGTATCCTAAAGATACCAGTACTGATTTTTTTAAAAAGGTAGCTTGTAAGATGTGGGATACAGAAAAATAACTCCTAGTCAAAAGAATTTTTCAAGATACCCAGCAGAGTCTTAAATTCTACCATCCCTGTTATTGTATACTCGATAGCTTTGGGCAAATCAAGAAACAAGTAGAGATGGTTTCTAGCTTCCTGAGTCAGGTGAGAAAAGCATACAAATTTAGTTATTCATTCAAGAGACAAAACATGGATTTTTCAACATCACTTTCAGCTAGACAGTCTTTGTCAAAACCTTATAACGCATTTGAGGCTTTCATTTTCCTGCATCTTGTCAAGTAGAGATGTGTGTGCTCTTTGCAAATGTTGACATAATTTCTCAGTAAGAGAAAATTCCACTAAAATGCCTGAATAGGTAACAATCTGTATTCATTGGCTCTCTTAACACCTACTCTAAGCAAACCATCATGCTTTCCTGTAAAGTTTCCTTTTACCAGCAATCAGACAACAATCCATATCGGAAAAAGAGAGTGAGAAATGAGAGAAAACAGGAACAAAGAAAATTATTTTAGTTAACTGAAACTGGGAGAGGATGCCGAAGTTATAGCAGTGGGGGAAAAACATACATGGATAAGAAAGAACTAAGCAACATCCATCTCAGGGGTGAGAAGTTGTGGATATTTTTGCTGCTGGTTCGCTCAGGGTTGTGCACGCAGCAATCAAAAACTAGCTTCTGTGCATGCACAGAAGCAAAATCCAAAATGGTGGCGCCAATGGAGACACCGCCGGAACCTGCTCCGTGACATCATCGCGGAATTACTAACGTTTCTATAGAACCAGATAGTATCTGTAGGAACCCACCTCTGATCCAACTCCTCCAATAATACATTTTCCTGTCCAGTAGCAAATAGCTACAATTCTCGCTAAACACAATGGATATTACGATGTCCTTTTAGCTCTTGCCTCGTTTAACCAGACAATGAGATGACTCTGAATCGAACATTTCAATAAAGGTGAACTGCTTGCTCTCTTGACCTGCTACTTAAAATTTCCTTGAGGCACCAAAGCTACATAGAGGGCAGGATCAACAATCACACATGCTATAGCAATTAAAAACAAAACAAAAACCCTAGTTATAATGGCACATGGAATCACAGCACCACCATGTGGCCAGATGTAACATCTATTCCAAAATCAGTGGATGTAGCCGAGAAGCCAAGAGTTCCAGTTGGTCCTTAACTCATGAAATTTAACAAAGGGATATTATAATGTTATAATTCAACATTATAAAGAAGCCTGGAAACTCTTATTTAGCAGTGACAAGTAGGAATATCTTCTGTTTATTGCAGGGCAATAAATCCAGAATGAATTAAACTACCAATCCACTTTGGTAGTTTCTTGATTTGCTGGATACCATGGTTGGCATTTGGTTGTTCAATTAAGGTGATTCAAAGTTAGGCTGCTGCTTAATCAATCAGCCTAATTAAGGAACTACAAAGGAAAACAACAATACCCCACCAACTATAACAGGGCAAGCTACTGTACAGGTAGTTCTCGACTTAAAAACATTTGTTTAGTGACCAAAGTTATAATGGCACTGAAAAAAGTGACATGACCATTTTTCACACTTACGACCCTTTGCAGGGTAATGTGATCATAATTCAGATGTTTGGCAACTGGCTCATATTTATAACAGTTGCAGTGTTCCAGGGTCATGTGACCTTGTGTGACCTTCTGACAAACAAAATTAATGGGGAAGTCAGATTCACTTAAGGTAAAGGTTCCCCTTGCACATATGTGCTAGTCATTCCTGACTCTAGGGGATGGTGCTCATCTCCATTTCAAAGTCAAAAAGCCAGCGCTGTCTGAAGATGTCTCCTTGGTCATGTGGCCGGCATTACTAAACGCCAAAAGCGCACGGAACACTGTTATCTTTCCACCAAAGGTGATCCCTATTTTTCTACTTGCATTTTTATGTGCTTTCGAACTGCTAGGTTGACAGAAGCTGGAACAAGTAACGGGAGCTCACTCCGTTATGCGGCGCTAGGGATTTGAACCGCTGAACTGCCAACCTTTCTGATCGACAAGCTCAGCATCTTAGCCACTGAGTCCCAGATTCACTTAATAACCGTGTTATTGCAGGGATTCACTTAACAACCATGGCAACAAAGATTGTAAAATGGGGCAAAACTCACTTAATAATTGTCTCATTTAGCAACATAAATTTTGGACTCAATTGTGGTTGTAAGTTGAGGACTACCTGTATATAAATAGAGAGGAAACCCCACTTCTTTCTGGCACTGATGATGTTACCTTGTTGGGTAATGAAATTTCTGCAGAAAAAAAGCCAAGTTCAGAGAGCACAAAGGACTCCACAGGTCAACTCTGAACTCCATATGTTCTCTAAAGCTAACAATGAATATTTATTGTCCTAAAAGTCTACAAAATTGAAAAGCAAATACTGGCTCAAGAATACTCATCTCCGAAAAGGCCAAGGACTACAAAAGAATATAGTATAACTGTAGTAACAAGTTATATAAGAGGGTTAGCCATTGAAAAGCTGACTTAATCTCCCAGTGACTTCTAAAGGTTATTTTTAATAGCACTCATTTAAGTGTACAGTATCCACTTAGCTCTTTAAAGGTTCCTACCTTTTTTATTCTTGAAGCTAAAACCTTGAGATTCAAAGGTTACTGAAATCTGCATTTAATATTAAGCAAGAAAAATCCAAAAGGAATGAAATGTTTCAATCAGACTATAAAATGACATTGATCTGCTACAAATGGGGTGATTCCTACCACAGTAACCAAAGAAAACCATGTTGGATTCCGAATGAAATCATAAATCACAAGGAAACTATAAAGAAAAATTATGGAACTGATTCAAGAATGATATAAACCACAATATTTTGGCTCAGGGAACTATGAACATAAAACAATGAAACTTGGACTACAGAGAAATATAAATGAAGACCCTAACACAAATTCCTGGCTAAAATCTGTTATTTATTTCTACAGAAATAAAATCTCCCAGAAGCAAAGATCCTCTGCTTCTCTTCCCTTTTTCAAAGGGAAAAACACTATTTTTTTTCTAGTCCAGGAACTCTTTATTGTTAAATGACATTTTTTCTATTTCTAGCAGAAGGCTGAATTAAGTAAAATTAGTATTGGCAGTCTTGTACCAGAAACTGTACCCTTTTGAGAGGACACAGATTGATTGTCCTTCATGAAGGGATGGCATGCACAACCACTTTTAATAATAAATTATTAGGGTACCGGTATTAGAAAACAGCGCTTTAAAACTTAAATATAAAATATGAACTAAAAAAAACAATATCGAACCACAAACCCCTTTATAAATAAAAGTAGCCATTCACAACACTACAAATACCCAGGAATATATTTTATCCGTAAAATGAAGTGCTCTAAAAAAAAAAAAAAAACAGCTTTTCCCATCACAATAATTTTCCATTATTTTCTTTTAGTAAGTCACTCCCAGTAACATTATAATCTCATGGGAAGACGTTTGTTTCCACCAGGAAAAATCTAATCTAACAATGGTTATAATATTCAATTGGCTAATCATTATTAGTAAACCTACACAGAACGTTAATGCTTTAAATCCCCCAACAAAATACTTCCAAAGTGCTAAGAGCAAAACTGAATCTGTTTGAAAACAGCTTTCTTTAACCTTTATCTTTCTTTAACACTGCCTTGTATATGTATAGGGAAAAGACTGCAGGAATTTTTTGGCCTTGGCTGTAAAACTGGAAGCAAACCTCCTATCTTTTTCTTACCACTAAAAGAAAGAAAAGCTCTTCTTGAGGTTACAGCCTAAAAAATGGAAACAAAATGGAAGGGGAACAAAATGGAAAAGGACGATTCTACCATGACAACTTGGTGACCAGTGTCAGAACTTCATGCCTGAGTAGAAAGTAAACCTTCCATATTCCTTGTTTCTTTTTTTTTTGCAAGGAAAAAAACCTGGTGCTTCTCTGTAGAGAGGTTCAGTTGTCCACTACAAAGAGCAACCAAAATCAGCAAAGACATTCAGTGTTACAGAAGAGTAAAAGAAACCCCATACTGGCTGAGCTCATGCATCACATTAAACCACTGTGGCTTTTTTCAACAAGTGGTGATAAAAGCAAATTACATCTTAACATAATTGTTAATCTAATCACTAACCATGTATCATAATCATTATTTAAATCATTTCAGATTTGCAGCTGGTGTGCTTTTCTCACAAAACCTGGAAGAACTACTAAGATATATACCAGAGCTTCACAAAACAAGAGAACCATTTGGCTTAAAAATAAACCTGAAAAAGAGCCAAGTTATGTTTAATAAATTCACCAAAGAAAGATTTTTTTTTTAATATCTGGAGGAGAACTAGATGTAGTAGACCTAGAGGTGGGTTCCTACCGGTTCTATCCCGTTCTATAGAGTAGGTAGTAACTCCGCGATGACATCATGGAGCCACTTATGTTGGTGTCTCTGTGGGCACCGCCAGTTTGGATTTTGCTTCTGCGCATGTGCAGAAGTTAGTTTTTTACTGCCGTGCGTGCCAGGAGTAAGAAGATTCAGAACCCGCCTCTGAATAGACCACTATATATATATAATATACCTTGGCCAATGGATCTCAATGGAAGGTGATACAATAAAGGAAATTGAACAGCATGTTAAATGTGATTGGCAGGCATTCAGCAAGCTAAGCATAATTTTCAAGAACAACCTCCCCCTATTGCCTGAAGAGAAAAGTTTTCAATCAGTGTGTGCTACCTGTTCTAACATATGCCGGTGAAACATGGACACCAGGTGGATTTGATTTAAATCACTAGTATTTGGTTTAAATCAACTTTATTTAAATCATAATTTTTAAAGAGCAACTGTCATCTCTGTCCCACAGTGGCTCCTCCTCTGACCTGCTGTTGACTAACCGACAGTCCCATTCAGTTTAATGGGATGGCTGGTGATGCGGCTGTGACACAACAAAGTGAGGGATGTGGTGGGCAGCAAGTGAGTGGATGCCCGTTAACAGGCACTGCCATGATGGATCTGAAATGACAGGTGCTCTTTAAACGTACGGACTCATTCTTGCTGGTATTTAGAATCTTTAATATTATTATTAGCAAACAAAATGAAGGTTTCCTATTTTGTTTGCAGAGCTTGGATTCTTTGAATGAGTTTACCAAAAATGTAAATATTGCAGAATATACAGCCTCATGCTACATAACTAAGCTCCATTTCATGCTGAA
>JANHFT010010331.1:212728-226400 GCA_032467955.1 Pseudoxenodon macrops | reverse complement strand
GGTATGCATACGCGCGCAAGCGCACGCACTGCCATTTTTGGCACACAAGAAGAAAAAGGTTAGCCATCACTGTTATAGAATGTGTAATGGGGCTGTGAGAATGATCTTGGGAGACGAGGAAGAACTTCAGCTTAGACAATAGTCAGAGGAATAGGCGCATGAGAAATGTTTCAAAAGAGACTCATCCCTAGTTCTCTGAAAAATAAAAGCAAGGCAGTGGAGAAGTGCTTTCATATTTGCAAGACTATGTTACTGTAATCCCACAATAAAAATAGTTTTGATACTCATGGTTTTGGTTTTGGTGCAGATTAACTTGAAGCACTGATAGAATGGCTTTATTAATGAAAAATGCTTATTTTGTACTAGATATTAAGCCAGTAATTGACAGTCTGACTATTCTCATCAAAATAAGTTCAAAACATCAAAATTAAGACATAGTAATCAAAATTTTGGAAGATGGCCAAATCCTCCAAAACTTTGATGTGAGATTCTGGAGTTTTTTTGAAAAAAGTGATACTTGGTATATGAAAACTGATGCTAATCTCAACAATAAGATATAACTGTTTCCTAAATCACATTAGATTCTTAGAACTTGCTAAGCAAGAGGCAAACTATATTATGCTTAACCTATGAGATAAACCGATGAAGCTAAATGTACATTTTCAAAGTCATGGTCACGTGTGGTCACTGCTTAATGATGGCAACTGGGACTATTGGAATTGTTGCTAAGTGACATGGTCATGTGGTGTTGCATTTTACATCTATGTCAATTAGCAGTGGCAATTCCCATCTCAATTACTATTGTGAGGGTAACATTTGCAATGGAGCTGATAAAGAATTCACAATTTTGATTTACCTGTATTTGTTGTTTTCCATATTGAAAATTCATGGAACTTAGTTTTCATAACCAATTGCTTTCTAAGAAATATAATTACTTCTGAAATTCTACAAGAGAATAACAGAATGTTTCTACTCTGAAAGGATTTTCTTTTTGCATGTTAGTGGAGGCTTTGTATCCTGAGAATCAAAGTGCTTTTAGAACCATAAATCTTTCTAAATCTGTTTCATAACATAAAACATAAAAAATACAGAAGATTATCTGACTGATAAAACACAGTATTATGTACTCAAAGTTAGATAGCCAGTCTGTTAAAAAGCTAAGAATGCATATGCAAAGTTTTAACTAGCATGAACATATGAAAGATTAGAATTTAGCTTCTTTCTGGAGTTCAGGAAATGGGCGGGATCTGAGTGGGAAAAGTAGTGGTCTGTCCTTATCTGCCTATGTTTTCTGAAACCATACCGTTTTTCATATGAACAGTTTACAGAAGAATTCTCCACATTATTTAGTAATAATCAATGATACAAATTTGACCTTAGTTAAATACTTAGCTGATTTCAGCAATGATATTTATATTTATGTTAACATGTATTTGCAAAATTGAAGATAATAGTTGGAATTTTTGTGAAATAATGGGTTACCACTCTACAGAATTGCAGATTTGAGAATCTCTAATCATTCTTACATTTTTATGCCATATATGGATTTGTGCCATGTCCAGAATTTTGTTTTTCTTATTTACAGAATTATATCTTAATCAGATCTTTCAGTTTTAGTATTGATCTAACACATTGCTTTACTGTTCATAGTTTTGTCAGTGATTAGTACTGCATTAACCAAGTGTGCTCAATTTAGAGTTGAATCAGGATAATTATCTATCTTATTTCTACATGTTCTGTATTTTTTTACTCAATAGTCTTTTCACTTCCTTTAAATACAATTAATTTAAAAATTATGCAGCTTGTACACATGAAACTGGAAACATTCTGGTTTTAAAGTTGCTTTAGAAGTTATTGCTGCTGGGATTATAAACTACATGAGCATTTGAATAAAAACATTGTATTCTATTTTCCCTACAGAAATCTTTATAATCCACTTCTTATGACCTTCTGGAATGGCAGTTACCCATTGAAGGGTTTGTGCTGGAAAATTCCTGAGGCATTTGTACTTCACAGATAGTAATGGAGTATGAGAGAAGGTAATAAAGTATTATTTCAATTGCTTTACAACCTAGGAAGAATTATGTTGTGTCTCTTTTTCTTTGGAATTGCTAGGGTTAGATAATGCTGTTAAACAAAGAAGTTGTGAAAAGAAATCAATGCTAATTTTAGGATCTGCTCTGTTAAAACTTCATACAACCAAAATGATGCCTTTATATATGGACATGACCAGATGTGATATATAGAAATCATATTGACTATATTATTGCTAATAATAGGAGGAACTCAATTATATCATCAAAGGCATGACCAGGTGCTGACTGTGGAACAAACCATGAACTACTTCAAATTAAGCTAAAGAAGAAGAAAGCCAGTCAGTTTCCAGGATATGATCTTGATTATATACCTACAATTTTCAAGAAAAGTTTCAGGAATTGCTTTGAAGTCCTGAACTTCATTGATAGAGAATCAGGAAAATTATGGAATGATTAAGTAATGAAGGATGAATGTGAAAAGAGATTGTCGAAGAAGAAAGAAAACTGGGTGTCAGAATAAATTAGAGATGAGAAGCAGTATTACAGCAACATTTATAAAGACATTGAAGTTGAAAAGAAACAGAAAAATCCACTGTCTTTTAAAAAGGAAGTCCCAACCTCAAATTAGTATCCTAAAGGACACTACAGATGGTAATCAATTCAAAGGCGATCAAAGGAAGTTGGAAGGAGTATACTGAAATACTATACAGTAGAGATGTCAACATCTAAGATAGCTTAGAAGATATTCCTTATTTATGACAACCTCTAGTACTAGAAGATGAAGTTATATCAGCACTGAAGTCATTACTAAATTGGAAAGCTGCAAGAACTGATGGAATACCCACTAAAAATGGTAAGCAACAACAACAACAAAATATCCCAGTCCTAATCAAGTTATGCCAGGAAACCTGAAGAATGACAAGGGGGCAAACCGATTAAAAGAGGTCAATCTATGTTCCAATACAAAAAAAAGATTTAATGGAGTGTGCAAACTATTGTACAATGTTTAATTTCACATGCTGGCAAAATAATGCTTAGAGTCATCCAACACAGATTAGAGCACTACATGGAAAAGGAGATGCCAGATGTTCAGTCTGGCATAGAGAAGACCAGGCAACACAAGACATTGCTGATGCATGCTGAATAACTGAAAAGGCCAAAGAATATCAAGAAGATGTGCTTCATTGATTATAGAAAAGCCTTTAATGTGTCAATGTGCAATATGCTCAGAAAAATGGGAATCTCAAAAATCTAATTGTCCTCATGAGAAACTTAGATTCAGGTCAGGAAGCCACAGTCCAGACAGAACATGGTCAAAAAAACTGGCCCCAGGAGTACGACAAGGCTGAATACTCAATCCCTTATTTATTAAAACAATGTACAGAATATATATTAAGAGAAGGACTGGACTGGTAGAAGATGGGTGTGGTTTTAAAATTGGAGGGAGGGGGGAATTTAATAATCTGTGCTACCACTGATGACACTACCCTGATAGCCGAAAATGCAGAGGATCTCCAAACCTCCAAAAATGGGGTTAAGACCAAATTAATGACAACAAGGTAGAACAACCAGCCTTAGAATTGACAATGAAATTATTGAAATGGTGGATAGATTCTGCTTTTTAGGATCAACCATCAACAGTAAAGGAATAAGCAGTCAAGAAATATGCAACAGATTAGTACTTGGTATAGCAGCCATGAAGACCCTGGAAAACTTACTCAAATGCCATGATGTGTCAGGGACCTACAAAAGTAGATCCAAAAGAACAGATTAAAGATAGATTGTTGTGGACAAAATCTACCTATATGATTGCTTAAGTGTTGAAAGCAACTTGATGGCACATAATTTATTAAAACTAAATGAATAGCTAAATTAAGGCCAGTCTCTCTTTAATCATCATTAACTTCAACATCATTATTAGTATAATAGGAAGAATGTATAATCTGTAACGATGAACATGAAACTTTGTGAGCTGGCCTTGCAAATATAGTGAAGTCTTTTTGGGGCAAAGCAACAATACAATATGATACTTTTGTGTAAATAACAGTGTAATCTACTGTATTCGTCCACTGTTCTTAATGTAGTAAAGAAAGATTTAGCCCAAGAAAGGCACTTAATGCACTCTGCCAGAGAAAGCAGCTTGGCAGTACTAGGAAACCTATTTTGCCTGTGTTTTTATCACTAGAACAGCAAAAATAAATGAAAAACCATAACTTGCAGTGTCATCGTTCATATGTCCTTCCAAGTTACAGAAGTATAAGAAATAGTAATCAATCAATGGATCATCTTTTTAAAGACTGAGTTAGCCTAAACTGATGCCTTTCAATTGACTAGGACAATTGATTTCAATCATACCTGTTAGAAGGGATTACCAGTATCATTACTGAAATGCAGTAGGGGTGAATGCTCTGATTTCCATCAATTTCTTCATGAGAGTTAAGAACAATTCACTACAGCAGCAAAGCTTGCTGGATAGGGAATGAAACATATACATATGTTGACTAACAGTCAACAAACTTTAATAGGTGAAGAATGAAGAACAGCTACTGTAAATTAGGAATCTTAGTCTGATCATAGTACTGAAGAGGATTTCACAAAGATTGGGTCCATCTACCTTCAAACATGAATGATAGTTGTATTTAACAACCCGACTCATTGCACTCTAGCATGCAAGTAATTTAAGTTGCAGCCAGAGCAATGCTCTCATGCTGATTTTAGTTCATAATGAGGAAGTTATAGCCATTTAAATAATGTCAGTCTACAACACTCATCTTCAATCCATCTCCCATGCTGCCTGGGAGAGATGGGACATAACATCGATACTGTCTAGAAGCCACAAGCTCTCAGCACATGTTGTTTTAACACATACACATGAACGTAGATTTGTTGTATGCTCTGCCCAGAATGACTTGATTGTGAGATGGGTGGCTATATGGATAAATATAAGTATATAAACACAGTTCTTGTAAACAAGAGTAAGGGAAATAATACTCTTTGGGAGCCCTGACTTCTTTAAATAAACGTTTTGTTGGTTTTTTTCTGTTTCAATCATGGTCTTAGGAAGCTGTAACGGAAAGTTTAAGTAGTCCCTCTTAATCAGTAGCGGTACTAGTACTTTACAATTCTTTTTTTAACATTTCTTCTTTTTCTCCACTGTAGAGGTGGTCGTGGGGATCGGACAGGTCGATATGGTGCTGTTGAGCAGATTCAGGATGAAAACTCAGAAGGCCGGAATCAGAGGGACCATGATTACAGAGATATGGATTATCGATCATACATGAGAGATTTCAACAGCCAGGAACCTGCTAATGATTATGATGATTCCTCTGAAGAACACAGTGTGGAGGTGAGTGGAGGGTAAAATCTCCTTCCAGTAAATCTTGTCTCCTATTCATTTAATGGTCACCTTCATGCAGTTTTCTCAGCAATAGTAGAGTAATGGCTTTTCTGAGCAATTCAATAGCTTGGAGCCTTTGAATAACTGCTGCCTTGTGGGTAAGGATTCCTTTGGCTCATACTTCAGAATGTTTTTCATTCTTTAGAATTTCTAAGGAAATTCCATGCCATTTAAAGGGGAGTTGATTGTCGGGAGGTCAAAATTATTTACTATTTGTTACTTCAATTTATGTGTCGCCCATCTCTCCTGGAGGCAGCTCTATGCAGCTTACAATACTGTGTTTCCCCGAAAATAAGACAGGGTCTTATTTTCTTTTGAACTCTGGAATATGGCCTTGGCCTTATTATCGGGGGGCTTATTATTTTGGGGGTGCAGGAGGCGGTGAGCGTGGGATTGGATGTCCCATCACAGTCGCCTCCCTGTTCTACCGGCTGCTCTTTTGGCCGCGAGAGAAAGAGAGAGCACAAGCGAGAGGCAGGCGGGTGGGCACAGGCACTTTTACCAACTTCCTGCGCCGGTTTGTTGCGCACACCCTACGGGACTGATTCGGCTCATCTGGGCTCTGCCTCCAGCAGCATTTCAAAATGCGCTCCTGCCTGCAAGGAGGCGAGGCAGGGATCGAGACTCCGGAGCTTCCGCCGGGGGAGGGGGATAGCCCAGGCCCCCCAGCCGCCATTGCGACATGGAGAGACGCGGAAGGGCCCTTCCAGCCGTCTGCCCCGGGATCCGCCTCCCTGCACAAAAATTATCCAGACGGGATCAAGAGATTGGGTGTTTTGTTTTGTTTTTTTGATGAGAGAATGAATAGGGACCTTCTTAAAAAATCCTGGAAATGTCCCCTACCATAATGAAGAATTTTATCACTGCCTGAACCCACCTGACAGTCACCAAACAGAAGGGACAGGAGTCTAATTTATAGGTGGTTGCACTGACAGCATCCCTGTCCACTTCCTCAGGTCCCACAGGATCAGGTAAGATATTTTCCCAGAGATCTCTAATGGACCTGCACTGTACATGCGTTCCAGCTGGGAGCAAATCCAAATGACTTTGTTTGCCAGTTGTTCAACAGATTCCTCTGTATGACCTTGGAGACGATCACTTGAGCTCTCCTGTCCCAAGAGAGACCAGGTGATCCTGAACAGGGCTGCTAGGCAACAGTCTGCAGATGCAACAAGAGAGGAGAAATAATGGTGTTTTGTCTGTCTTACCACCTCAGGGTAGATCTTAGTAGCAGATATAAGCAGTCTGGTTGGATTTATCCTTATTTTTCCTCCTGTGGGCTATATAAAGAAATCCCGTAGAACTACATGTAAAATAATTGAGACACTGGACCTGGGTAGATAAGTGCTTGTTCATAAAACATGGGGTCTATTTGGCAGAATGCTCAGAGGGCAACGTGGTTGTCTGCACATTGCTACACCTTCACCTGCAAGCTTGATGGCTTCTTTGTCTAGTTCAGTCTTGGCCTTCCACCCTGCTAAGGTGTTATCTTCTGTGCTGTTATTTCTTAGGATTCTTATGAGGCCTCCTCCGGATCAGAGACACAACACAGAAAACGAGATAGCCCAAATGAGCATCTGGGATTTCCTGGTGATGGTGATTACCGGGACCAAGACTATCGGACTGAACAAGAAGAAGAAGAACAGAAGGCTAGCAGTATCATTATGCTGAGGATGTTACCTCAATCTGCCACTGAGAGTGATGTAAGTTGGTTGCTTGGGCTAAAAGGCATTTTGGGATCCTTGATTCAGGAATAGAGAACATATCACCCCCCAAATGTTACTGAACTCCATTGGCATGGCGGTTGGGATTGCTGGCAGTTGTAATTGAGCAGCATCTTGTAGGAACAGCCCATACAAGAATTCATTAACTTTCACTACTACTTTCAATGTCAGTGGAGATTCTCAGTCATCCAGGTCATGGTTGTCCCAAAAGGTGCTTTTTCAAGAGGCAACTGGACCTTTCAGTGATTGCTTTATTAAAGCCTCCTGTTACTGGCATTATGAACAGATTCTTTGCATTTGTAGATCCGGGCTCAGCTGCAGGCACATGGATTCCAGCCCCGTGAGGTGCGACTGATGCGAAATAAAGCCTCAGGTGAGCTTCTGTTCACAGTTTTTTCTACTCCTTTCTTTTGATATGGTTGTAATGGTTCAAGTAGCATTTGACACACTGCAAACTAGAATGTGGTATGCTATGTGTGTGTGTGCTTGTGGAGCAGTTTTGCCCTGTGGCATTAAGTACTCAATTGTAGCTTCTACTGTAGCGTATTTAGGATCTGCCAATCAGTGATAAGGATAAGTCAGTCTTCCAGATGTTAGCAGTTGATTCAGAGGTAGTCATTTAAGTGCTATTGTCTGTTATCAAAATCTAATAAACGTGGGCCTCAGTGGTTCTTCTGCTGTGAGATTGGCCTGAAAAAGAAGCAGAAGATGTGGCCTATCATTTCCAAGTTTCACTGTATCCTGCATAAGTGTGACTCTTTGGAGGTTTAGTGGTTCAATATTGCTTTTCGTATTAAGATGAATTCTTACTTGTTCTCTGTCTTTCTTACTTGGCCTCTTTCACAAATACATGGCAAAGGATGAAGACAACCTTTTGGTTATATATTGCACTTTCTATTTGACCATATTTTATCAGATACGTCGGTGTGCCTTTTTAGATTTTGCAGCCTGAATTAGACTCCATTTTAAGATTGCTACCGATGAAATATATACCTGGGCATGTGTCCGACTTTTGACCCCACCAGATTAAATATAATTCTCCAGGTACTTGTGATTCACCAAGGATTTAAGAAAACTCCTGCCTTTTTTCTGCCTTTTTTGTGATGGGCTAGGCGATTGTCAAGCACCTGTGTGAATACAGTACTTTATTAGTGAACTTGCTCAGTTTAATAGACCATAAATAGTGCCAGCCTGCATTAAGGAAGACAGGTTGCCAGCAAGTTGGATGGGTATGGTATATACAAGAATAAAAAGAAATCTCTTTAGTTTGCTCCAAAACAAAACAATGTAGGGCTGTTCTGAGAATAAAGTAAGTTGTTTAATCAAGCAGGTAAGTATACTTCTTCTTGCCAAGGTTATTCCCTACCTATCACACACACTTGCAGGCCCTGAGGTAGGGCTGTGTACCTTTCTTTTCTCTCCCACCCCCCTCTTTATTTTAAAGCAAGGTTTATGTTTTTGATGATAGTCCATATCTGCCCTTGTCATTCAAGGCCTGAAGTGGACTGGCAGATACTGCAAGGCGGAGGGTACAGAAAGGCACCCTGCTTCTATGGGCAACCAGAGGCTAAGAGAAGACAATTACAATGCAAAATGAATTTTACATTTCAACAAAGACTGGAATTGCAGACTTTGAGAAAGAGCCTCCGAAAATGTAGTCTCTTGAATGTTCCCATTTAGTGGACTGGTCTTACCTAATGTCAGTTTGGTTTCCCTTTAAACATATTATCTTAATTCCAGTGCTACTAAGGAAAAAAGTGGGAATCAGTGCCTTTTTGGAATTTTAATAAACTTCTCTCAACTTAGGCACATGAATTTATGTTACATTTATGCAAGCAACATTTATTGTTCTTTATTGCAATAGAAAGGGACTATTGTTGTTTCTGTTGGACAGATGGACCGATAAGATTGAAAGAGTGATTGATGGAGTCATCAGATGAATTTTAAGCTGGAATTTAAATCCAATTCTTTCAGAATCAAGTTCAGCAGATTGCAGCATTTTACCTTGATCCTCTCCTGTTATGTGGGGTTATTTTAACCTTTCCTAAAGCTAAACAGCAAAGTCAATGGGACAAGTGCCTCCTGCATAGATTCTTTTAACCAGCTATTTCTTAAAATATGAAAAAAGATAACTGAATCTATTAGTGCTAGAAATAGATCTCTTCAATATTCTCCTTCTTGTCCTTTATTCTTTCGGAAATACAGGCTAGATAAGCATTGACCTGGAAGTTGGGACACCACAATTCTCTTCTCAGTTTTAGAAAAAACGAACAACTAGATGGCTTGAGTAGCAGTGAATAGCATCTGTCCATCAAAAATACTTTCCTGGAATGATCATAAGAGATGCTGGTGACCAGCATTTGAGTCTGCACCACTCCATTTTGCAACTTAGGGTGCCTTTTCTGTGCCTTCCCACTCTACCTTATTTTCTCCCCTGCGCCCTGCCCTTGCCCCATTTGGTACAGCAACAGGGGTGCGTGATGTTGGCTGGATCTGTTGACTAACACACTGCGTCTGTATCTGAATGCTGTCCTCCAGGTCAGAGCCGGGGCTTCGCCTTCGTCGAGTTTAATCACTTGCAGGACGCTACACGATGGATGGAAGCCAATCAGGTTGCTTTGCTGCACTTGAAACCCACAAGTACTGCTACTGTTAATGACCAATCTCAACACCTGGTTCATGTGACAAATTCTAGATGCCTTCCCCCTTAGGGAATCACTGAACTGGGATTAGGAAGAGCAGCTAGAACGGAAAGTCAGCTATCTTGCCTTGTTTACCATTCCAGGAATCAAACAGAGTACTGGGAACTGGGCTTTTGACTTCTGGGGTCTACTCATGACCTGGGGGAAAAAGGAGGGGGGTTTTCAAGGAAACAGGGCTTCAAAGTGACATTAAAAAAATTCAGGCAGCAAGTCAGAACTGGATTTAATTTCCACCATGGGGATGACAGCGGGATCTGACAAGTTGAGCAGGGGAATTTAGATGCTGATCCACATTAAGGGGATTGTGGGAGTTCCTAGCAGTAAGAAATAGGGGCTTGGGAAATCATGAGTCCTGTCTGTGTTCTTCCTGCTCTGGAAATATGCATGCTCAGTGTGACTCTGGCAGTTTATAGCTGTAGCTGAACAGTAGATATTGAAGCTGGCCACCTGTCAGTGGGTGTCTTTTTCTCCATAATCTGCCAGAGAGTATTATGACAGGAGTGCAAGTCTAAAATGGAAACTTCCCTAGGAAGTTTTTCCCCCTCTCCTTTATCACAACAGCTGTTTCTTGACAGCCTCTCTGTCTAAGGCCCCATGTTCTCTTTAGCACCATAGGTTTACAGTAGAGATGATTTGATATGCCAAGTTTTTAAGACCCAAACTGTCTGTTCTGACTAGTTTAAAACTGTACTCTTATTTCCAAGCGACTATAATCTGGATGAAAATGCAATCCTAGCCCCGACTGGGTTTCCCGGGGTTTATGCAGCTATGGCAGTTGCCTTTGCCATTTCCTTTTCTTCCTGTTTTCTTGTGTTGACAATATAGTTGGGCCACGTGTGCGCATCCCCAGTGGGAGCTGACATGTGTAGCCCCAAGCATGGCTGAGATGATACATGTTGCTCTGGATTTGGGAGGGATGCGGAAAAATTGGGTTGAGAGACATATGGTGAGGGTTTCCTTTTAAGCACAGACTGTACAACTATGTGTGAAACTGGCAGTGTTTCTCTCCTAAGGTTGGCAGTGGGCAAGAGATAGGCAAGGTTCTTGCATTTACCAGGAAGAGATTCCAGTCAATTAGGCCTTGACTTAGCAGCTTTTAGGAATTGGTTTTGGAAAGTGGTCTGTTTTAATGTTCTGGTCCTCCTGGATTATATGCCCATATAATTGTTTGATGTCTTTACCAAATGTTGAGACCTTGCAATTGAGTAAAATAGTAATTTTGATAGGCCATTTAGGGAATATACAGTTAGAGTAGACAGTTAAATTGGGGTGTTGTGTATGGTAGAACAGAATAGAAGTCTAGCATTGAACATCTGTGGATCTGTGCATAATATTAAAATCTTATTTAATCTCTCCCAAAAGTTTTCATTTTCAAGGGAGATTGAGCATTTCTCCAAGCATGCCCTTAAACTGGAATTGAGACTACTGTAGCAGAGATTTGTATTGAATGAGGGAGTGGGTAGGGAAATATGCCCATTGTGGGAGCACCGTGGCACTGGGTTGGGAAAAGAGAAGAAAAGAGAAATGGTGGGGCAGAAGGTCAACAAAGGTTATTGTAGTGGTCTAGAGGTATTGTATAGTGGTATCTCACAGCACGGCTGCATTTCTCTTGTCTGTTTCTCCTTTTCTTCATCTTTCTCTCTTTCTTTCTCCAACACACTCTCCCTCCATCACAGCAACCGGACGTCCCGGTGCCTTGGGTAGAAACAGGTGTCGGCCAGATTAGGTGTGCTCTAGCCAAATAGCCAAGTTCCAAAACTCTCTCAGCCTATGCTCCCTTCCCTCCCTCACCCTCATCCATTCAGCTGAAGGGTTTGAACCTCTCCTTCTTTCTGCTGCGGCAGTGATGGGCACCTTCTCTCTCCCTCCACTTCAGAGTCTCATTGGGGTGTTTCTCTCCCTGCAGCATTCACTCACCATCCTTGGTCAGAAAGTCTCCATGCACTACAGTGACCCTAAACCCAAGATCAATGAGGATTGGCTCTGCAGCAAGGTATCTGCTTTTTTGAATCAGTTTGTAGAGGTATTCCGTGATGTGGTACTTAGAGCTGTGGGGTCTGGACTGCAGTGTAAAGGATATTGTCCTGCTGGGGGAACAGGATTAGTGGGCTCAGCAGTGGCCTAGTGTACGTAGAACAATGGCTATGACTTTTTCCAATGGCAAGGGGTAAATATTGAATATTAATCAAAGGCAGAAGCAAAACCTCGCTGTTTCTATGATGAAGACTCAATATAAGTTCAGCCCTCTTGCTTAGTTTTGCTTCTAAAATAATGATTAAAGTGTTATTTTCCTTAATATTTTCTAAAATAATGATTGCAAATGTTTTTGTCAAAGATTGCACCAACAACAAGAAAATAAAGATGTAGAGCAGTTTAGGAAACTTGACTTTATGAGCAAAGACTGAGGCATAATTGGACAAAGGGATTGTTTTCACAGGTTTTATTGAATATTTTTGAATGCTTTTCCATCACAACCGTTAGGACAAGAATTTAAGTTATGCATTAAGGGACAGTACTAGCAGGTACGGTGGCTTTCATTCACAAAGATCCTATTTCAATAGAATTATCTACTGATAACAAAGAACACATGCAGAAAAAGCTTGTTTGCAAGCATAAAATAACACAAAATTGTGGGGGGGGGGGGCGGAGAACCTGAGATGTGAGGGCCAATTCATTATAGACACCAAAGTCAGGTTGTTTTATTTTCCAACTTTAATTATTTGAAACCACAGATACCATATCCTTGGATTATGAGAGCCCCTTGTGATTTTGCAGTAAGGAACATATCCTGATAGGGAAACAGTTTTATAAAAGAGTGTTCCGTGGGAGACATTTATTTGAAAATAAAGATTGTCTTATTTATTTATTTTCAATAGTGTGGAGTTCAGAATTTCAAGCGCAGAGAAAAATGTTTCAAGTGTGGCATTCCCAGATCTGGTAAGATTACTAGCTCAGTTCTTTTAGCTTCTGTTGTGCCTGCAGAAACTACTCTTAATTCCCCCCTCCCCCTTTTCATCACCCTCCACTTCAACAGAAGCTGAGCAGAAGCTACCCCCTGGTGGTCGCTTAGATCAACTAGTGGCATTATCAGGGCGTGAACTCAGCCAAGGCCTTCTGCCCCTCCCGCAGCCATACCAGGTGTCAGCAGCTCTGTCCACTCAGCCTGTGGCCCCCATATCTGAACCATGTGCAGAGAATGCTAATGACAGTGAGTATAAAATTTGATAATAAAGTCATTCAATTTTCATGGTGTTCCTCCATGAAACTGTTAAGTGTTGTAGATGAGAGGGTTGAGATTTATTAATTAGGTTTCTTCACTTGGTTTATTAATTTAAAACCCACAAGCTTCTGAGGAAGGTTCCATAACATTTTACATTGTTGAATTTTTGTGTTCAGGCTTAGAAGTTGGTTGGCAGGCCCAGATTGGCTGTAAAATAGAAATTGGCTAGTTTAATTGGTGTAGCTTTTAAACGTAACTCCTAGCTCTAGAAATTGAGCACAGATTGATAAGTTTGATTGGCAAATAGGGGGAAATGTGCTAATGTGTAGATGTTTTATAGTAGGTTTTGAAATCTTATACTGAAGAAAGCCCCTGCAAAAGTCGATTCTGCTGTTGGAATGAATTGGGTCAACTGTTTTTGAAAGTAATCCGGTATCAGGACTTGGTATTGTCATTGGTTTGAAATGGATAATGGATAATTTGTATGAGAATACAGGCCTATCTGCAGCTTTTGGCAAGAAATAATACATCAAACCAAGAACCGGCGTAGTAAGGAAGAACGCTACCGCATTGTGACCGTACCACCACTGAAC
>JANHFT010010331.1:198479-210260 GCA_032467955.1 Pseudoxenodon macrops | reverse complement strand
ACCTGACCGCCAAGCCACACCCACAAAATAAGCCACACCCACAGAACCGGTAGGAAAAATTTTAGATTTCACCCCTGATGTAGGTGTATACCATACAGCAGCAGAAATGCTTTTCTACTCATGCAACGATATACAGTGAACTGCTGCCACCGATTATGGGGGAACAAGCGTTGTGTTGTGTTGTGTTGTATTGTATTGTATCGTATTATATATACGCGCGCACACACACACTGTATATCTTGTGTTTCCCCGAAAATAGGATCTACCCCAAAAATAAGCCCTAGCTTTTTTAAACGTGTCTAATATAAGCCCTAGCCGAAAAATAGACCCTATTGAAGGGGATGAGCCAATGGTGCCGGAGCAGGTTGCTGGTCACAGGAGGCTTGTCTTTGCGTCTCTTGGCTGGCTGTGCAGCGCATCAGGATCGCCTGCCTTCTGGCCCACACCTCTGCCTGCTGCCGGTGCCACCGTGCAAAGATGAGCCTCACACGGCCAGCTGGATGCTCCGGCCCATTAGCTCTCGGTTTTCCTGTGGCCCATGCAGCGCAACCAGATCACCTGCTTCCTCCCGCACCTCTGCCTTGTGTCTGTTGCTTGGGCAAGAAAGTAAGTCACATGCGCAGCACGCACAGCGCAGCCCCAGAGTGTGCTGACCAAGGGACCGGTGGGTTGCAGCTGCTGCTGGATACTGTTGATCGCTGGACGCTTTTCTGCCTCTTGTGCGTGTAATTATATATATACTTTAATATTACAAAGCATGGTGCTGTAAAATAATTATCTTTTAAAAAGAAGAAAACATCTATGTGTAACCGTTTGAATCTCTTTTTTATTACTGTGTGGGAAAAAGTGTAATTGCTACCCTGCCTTAGTAACAGATCCTCTTATATTTGGTCTTCCAAATAGGCATCGCAGGGCCGAGATGCCTCGTGGGCTACCCAGGATGAGCAGTCTGCTGATTATGGTTATTACCAGCATGATGAATCTTACAACGCTCAAGAAGCCACAGCATACTCCCAGGGGGGATACCTTAAAGGATCTCAGTCCGGCTCCTCTGGGACAGCAGCTGTTGGGAAGGCAGACAAGACCCAGGGGGAGGGATCAGTAGCAGGTAAGCTCCTCTGGCTCATATTCCTTTCTGACCTGTTGTAGGATGTTTTGTACCTCCTGACTGACTGGCTACTTGCCTCTCTGCCTCTTCTGTTGCAAAATAGCTGATGGATCACAGGAACCTGGTGTGCCAGGTATTGATCCAATGCCTGTCCTACCAACTTTCCCTCGTACTACCCAGAACGCAGCTGTATCAGCCACATATCAGGCCAGTGGAAGCTCTGAAGGAGCAAGTCCAGCCCAAGGAAATGCTGCTGTTGCTCAGGTACAATTGGGAGTGATTTAAGTTCATGTATTAAAAGATTTCATAACCTATGCACCTACCAATTTACTCTCTCCCCTGTTCTCAGTCATATACCATAGTTTCACCAGCTGTATTGAAGCCCGATGTGCCTAATGCTGCCCAGCCCTCCAGTGCAACTCCCGGCATGTCCACCAGCACTTCAGGTTTTCCAGCCGGCTCTGCTGGGCAGGAACCTTACACACAATACCGTGAGTGGTGGAGGGAAGAGGGCGTGGCATACTTTCAGGTCTTCTTGGGAACAGGAATCCCATTAGGAGGGGAGAGCAGAATAGATTGCCAACTCTCCTAGGCTGTGTGGCCACTTTTGCTGATTGCTTTCTCTCTTTCTGGCCACTAGCTGTCCCAGATGTCTCCACCTATCAATATGATGAAAGTTCTGGCTACTATTACGATCCTCTTACTGGGCTCTACTATGACCCTAATTCCCAGGTGAGTTGTCTGTCTTTAGGCAGACTTTGTTACTTTCTGCATATGCCAAAGAGATGAGAACAATGAGTTGAACGTTTGACTCGTCTTGTAATGTTGCAATAGCTCTCAAATTGCACCATGTCCTGCAGTATCCAAAGATGAGCTGTGTCAATGTTTCTTCCCAGTATTACTACAATGCTCAGATGCAGCAGTATCTGTACTGGGAAAGTGAGAGATGCACTTACATCCCAGCCTCAGACCAGGCGGCTGACAGCCACAAGGATGGTAGCAGTTCAGGAGGTGGAAACAAAGAGGGAAAAGAGAAAAAGGAGAAGCATAAGACAAAAACAGCCCAACAGGTGAGCATCATCCTTTTTTCTGATGCTGTTTCTCTTCATTTGCCTTTGAATTCTAGGTGTTTCACACCTGAAGACCTTTTAGAGCAGGGGTATCAAACTCGATTCATTGAGGGCCGCATCAGGGTTGTAATTGACCTGGGGGAAGGGCCGACATGGCCAGCTCGACATCACTCATGTTGGGAGTGGCTGTGACGGCCTCCTACAATCCTCTACCAGCAAAAATGGAGCTCGGAGGGACTATGTGCAGTCCTCCCAAGCTCCATTTTTGCTGGCAGAGGCAATGTAGACCAGTCCTTTGCTGTTTTCAGGGTGGCCTTGCAGGCCAGATCTAAGCATCCTGCAGATCCAGCTCCCGAACCTTGAGTTTGACACCTCTGTTTTAGAGTTTTCTGGCAAGCTGGTATAGTTATAATTCTGTCTTGGGACTAGTTAGAAGACTCTGCTTTCATCAAAGTGTGTTCCTCTCTAGACTGAGGAACTGTTGGAAAATATACTCAATGACTGGAAATAGTAGTTAAGGCATCCCATAATGGAAAAGCATCTCCTCCTCCCCCCCCCCTCAGGAGAGGGGGGGAAAGGCAGCCCTCTCTGGAGCCCTTTTGATAGCAATTTAATGTTCTCTTTCAGTCTTGTTAACATTCCTTTTGAAGATTGTGTATCTTCCCAATGTGAAACAAGAGCTCATTTCTCCTTGTTTTGTTTTTTTCTTTTTCCCCTATATACTTTTCCTTCCTTTTTATGGGACTGTCCTCCAGATTGCAAAAGATATGGAACGCTGGGCCCGCAGTCTCAATAAACAGAAGGAGAATTTCAAAAACAGCTTTCAGCCAGTCTCCTCCATACGAGAGGATGAAAGGCGGGAATCAGCCACAGCCGACGCTGGCTATGCTATCCTTGAGAAGAAGGTACAATTTGTGGGGAATGCACCGTTAAACGGTAACAAAACAATCTGATACAGGTAGCCCTTGACTTACAACCACAATTGAACCCCAGATTTGTGTTGCCAGGTGAAACAACTGTTAAGTGAATTTTGTTCCATTTTACGACCTTTGCCACAACTGTTCAGTGAATAATTGCAGTTATTGTTAGTAATATGGTTGTTAAGTGAATCTGACTCCCCCATTGCTTGTCAAAAGACCGCAAAAGATGATCACATAACCAAGGGACACTTCAAATGTCATAAATACGAGTCAGTTGCCAAGCATCTGAATTTTGATCACGTTACCATAGGTTTGTTAAGTGTGAAATAACAGTCCTAAGTCACTTTTTTCAATACCATTGTAATTTCAAATGGTCACTAAATGAATTGTTGTAAGTCGAGGACTGCTTGTAGTTAATAAAGGTATGCATGAAGATCCATCAGCATTTGTTAACTAATAAAGAGCTATATTGGATATTATTTCAGCTTTAAAGTATATATATATATAGTACAATTGCTGTTGCAGTGTCGTATTTTGTATGCTTTTTAAAAAATACAATCATGCAGAAATAGAGAGGGAGTGGTTATATTTGAGTTAATGTTCATTATTATGCAGCATCCTGAATGACCACCTTGTGTAGTTTGAGAGACTGTTTTGACTGCTGAGTAGAAAAAATGTATTTTCATTAGGAAAATGATTCAATACTTCCCTGCTTTCTTTTGTTGTTCTTAGGGAGCATTGGCTGAGAGGCAGCATAGTAGCATGGATTTGTCCAAGTTTACTGGTGATGATCGGCTGGTAAGGCTTTCCTCTCGACTTTCTCTGAAATGTAAACTTTCTGGGTTTCACTCTGAATGACCAGAAGAACGGGTAAAGATGTAGAGATTCTACAGATCTGGCTGATGTTTAATATGTTGAGGTATGAAATAGATACACCAATATTTATGTATCATGGGAAGTGTTGAATACAAGAACTCTTCAGTGTCGAAAGCTATTTCTGAGATAATCCAGAAGAGTGGGGATTATGGGATTATGTTCCCTGGGTGAGTTAAACCCAGGGAACACTACATTGAAAAACCAGATTAAGGTAATAGTTCTGATTCTGGCATATAATCCTCTCCCCTTGCAGAGTCCGCCTCGAGGCTTAGTGGCTGCATACAGTGGTGAAAGCGACAGTGAAGAGGAACAAGAGAAGGCAGCTGATCGGGAGGAGAAATTAACTGATTGGCACAAACTGGCTTGCCTGCTTTGTCGCAGACAGTTTCCCAGCAAGGAGGCTCTTATTCGACACCAGCAGCTATCGGGTTTACATAAGGTATGCAGCTGACAAGAGTCTTGTCATTTTCAGTACAGGTAGTCCTCGCCGTACGACCACAATTGAGCCCAGAATTTATGTTGCTAAGTGAGAAATTTGTTACGTGAGTTTTGTCCCACTTTATGACTTTTCTTGCCACATTTGTTAAGTGAATCACTGCAGTTGTTAAATTAGTAACAAGGTTGTTAAATGAATCTGGCTTCTCCATTGACTTTGCTTGTCAGAAGGTTGCAAAAGGGGGTCACATGACCCGGGATACTGCAGTCGTCATAAATATGAGCCAGGTGCCAAGCATCTGAATGTGAATCGCGTGACCATGGGGATGCTACAGTGGTTGTAAGTGTGAAAAATGGCCGTAAGTCACTTTTTTCAGTGCTTAGAACAGTCACTAAATGAACTATTGTAAGTCGAGGACTACCTGTACAATCAACAATAGCAGCTAATTGGAGTACTTGGATTGGAGGCCATGGGGGAATTTTTGTATGATTCTAATTCTTCGTAGGCAGAGTTTTAATACTTTGACCATGCAACATCTAGCAAAATGCCACTGTTCCTAGCCCATAAATTGTTAGAAAACAACTTTGTTCTTGTCAACATGTTGAACAGATTGTTACTGTTTTGAATTAGTATTATTTATGGTCTAATCATAAAAACAAATTACAACAAATGCAAAAAATATAATTATTACATTAAAAATCTGAAACAGTTAATATTGTGAAAGAGAATGTGAAGGAGACAGCATATGGTTTATAAAAATCATAGCTATTAGTAAGAATATTGCAACTTTCATAAAGATTTCTGAGAATTGATCAAATAGCAGAAGTATAATCTAGTAAGAGCAAGTGCAACTACAGACAATGGTAGATAGGAGTTTTGATTCCTGTTAGCTGTATAATAGGAATTTTTAATAACATGTGATGTAGATTCAACCTTTATATCTGAATAAGGCAACTACTGCTTTCGTATAGAAGGGTTAGTCAGTCAGTTGTTGTCCTCATAGGTTTGTGCCAAGTCTCCAATAAAGAATATTAAAATCTAGATCTGAGGAATGGGCCAATTATGTTGTAGGAAAGATGGGAAGCATTGCTTTGAATATGAATATCTGAATCCTAAATCCTCTGCCTCCGTTTTATCCTGGCCAAAAGCAGAAAATGTCAGTAAGGAAAGCTAAATCATCGATACTCTTCCTCCTTAGGGTAAAGCCAAACCTAGCTAGCAAGGTGAGATTGGCCAAGAAAGTTCCCAAAAGGTTTTTATTGGCAGAGTCTTAACCCCCAAAGATTCAGCCTAATTCTAACTGTATTATGAGATAGTTTCAGAGAAATGAACTATTCAGAGAATAGTTCTTGGGAGAAATAAATAGAAGGTTTAATCCAGATAAAACTGTAGTAGTTTTATTGGATAGTTCATCCAGGAATGCAGTTTAAGTTGTGTTCCTCTTAAAGGAGCAAATATAACAAGCTTACTTTGCTCTTGAATACATCTGGCAGCTTTACTTAGTGTGCTTTTGCCCAGCTTGTAGGTGTGCTAATTGCAGTGGTTCCTGGAGAAAGCATACTTGGGTTTTTGGTAAAGAATGCTTCAATTTGATGGATAGACAGCAGAGACAGAAGATTTTAAGAATTTGAAAAGGGGCCAACGACATGCACAGCAAAGACACGATAACTTGCTTAAGTTGTTTCTACTTCATTGGGGGAAAGTTCCCAAATGGAGCTTACAACTCGGAAGTGAGATTTGTAGGAATGCCCAGAAAACATTCTTTGTTGAGTTTGGATCCTTTAGTAAGGTTTAGATTGCAATCTGAAAATGTTTGTTACAGTTTCACCTATAATGTTTTTATACCTATATATTTTTGATTTGTTATTAATTTTAAGTCGCTTACTGCCTTTGGTGCTTCAGGAATAAAATATTAAACCAAAATATAAACATAATACTCCTAATACAGAAATGATTGTATGTCTTAGGAGCAAACATGGCTCTCCAGAGTGTGTTTTGATTCTACCTCCACTCATTCATCCTTCTATTCTTTTTCTCCTCTGCAGCAAAATTTGGAGATTCACCGACGGGCACATTTGTCAGAGCAGGAGCTTGAGGCCCTTGAAAAGAATGACATGGAGGTACAATAGATGGGACAGAGGATGGGGGGCACTACAAGGGAATGTGTTATATAGGAAACATCTCGTCAGCTAATACTGTCCCTTCATCACTATTTTCAGATGAAATATCGAGATCGTGCAGCTGAGCGAAGGGAAAAATACGGTGTTCCTGAGCCACCAGAACCCAAGAAAAGAAAATATTCAGCTGTGACCCCAGCCACAGTGTACGTTTTACACTACAGGTTTCATTTTTAGAAGAGGCTGTGTTTCTTAGCAAAGTGTTCTTTGCCTCATTGCATTGGGCTGGTTTTTTTTTTTAATCTCGATTGGCAGAGGAGAGAGCAGGATTGTCTTAATTGTTCATGCCCTCCCTCATTTGCAAACAGGGATTTTGAACAACCAACACGAGACGGACTGGGAAGCGACAATATTGGCAGCCGCATGCTGCAGGCCATGGGTTGGAAAGAAGGCAGCGGGTTGGGTCGCAAGAAACAGGGCATTGTGACCCCTATTGAGGTAATTTTTCAGATTGCTCTATATGTAAAAATAATAATAAACTGTATTCTGGAAGGGCAAGTGGTCAGTCTCTCCAGTTGCTTTCTCTTATTATATACTGGCTTTGCATAAAGGGAAAGTCTTTGAGTCTTATTACATAGTATTAGAGCATTAATAGATCAGTATATACACATTGCCTTGGCTTTTTTCTGTCCCATATATTGCTGTGACAGGAAACATGATTGTTAAAAATAGAAATAGGGAGCAAGAACTGAACTGTTCCACAAGAAGGGTGTTGATGGTATGGTTGTTTTGACATCGATAAAATGATTTCACGCAATGAGAAAAGATGACATCTTACAAAACAGGCCAAAGAGTAGATCTGTGATGAAGAGTTTTATTTTTCCTTTTGTTACAATGCTTTATCTTGTTTGGGAGGCTCAGTGTGATTTTATTTTTTCCCTTCTCTCTTAGGCCCCAACTCGAGTACGAGGATCTGGCCTTGGCGCCCGTGGCAGCTCTTATGGGGCTGTAGCATCCGAGTCGTACCGGGAAGCATTGCACAAGACAATGCTCACTCGTTTCAACGAGTCAGACTGAACTTTGTAAGAAGCACCTCCTGTACAGTATTTTGCTGCTGTCTTCCCTTACTCCCCCACCTTCCAACTTTCTGAATGTTCTTTTGGTTGACTTTTTTTTTAATTAAATGTTCAAATGGACAAAAGAGTATTTTACACGGCTGAAGCATGTGGAAAATGAACTTGGTGCTCTTGTGACCATTAAGCATTTCCAATGTTCATTATGTATAAATATGTGGTACAGTAAACTCTTTTGAGTTTGCAGGCTTCCCACATATAGGTACAAAGAGGCAGTAATTGTAGCGCTGACCAGAATCTTGTAGTCTCAGTCCTCGGGGTTTCCATCTGAGATGCCCGTCTTTGCTTTAGCAAAAAGAAAACATGCAGAAAACTCTCTATCGTCTCAACAGGCAGCCCTTAGCTTTTCAAAGGCTCTGGTGTAGCCCTTCCACCAACTCTACATAATGGGGTTCTGAAAAGAGAGCAGAGGAAAACTCTGTATGCATGGTACTCACGATCCTTCAAGTGTGTTTCTACAAAGAAGCTTGTCTTTGTCATTTTCTCCCCCTTCCCTCTTCCTCTGGTTCATTTTCTTACTTTGACCATAACATAGCTGACATTGAGGACACCTACCTTCATCAGGTTGAATGTAACTATGTCTGATTAGAAAATCCAGCGCTACCATTGCACAGTTGGGTTTGAAATCGGAAGAGCCAATGGCCTCTCTCACCTGTGTGGGAAGATTTACAATTAACTTACAAAGTAGAAATGGCAGTTAGCACTCCAACATCATGCCTAGACTAAGATAATGGCTACCCTAGCACAGAATTAATGAGAATGTGTGCTAGCACATTTACTCTATCATTTCAAATAAAGTTAAAACACTAAACATAATAATGAGCTAGGAAACTATAGGAGAGCTGCAGTCCTACCATCTCTTGTTTCAAATGTCACAAAATGGTACAGGATCTGTAACGTGTAATCTGTTTTCATTGGGCTTTCCAAAGATAGACTCATCATTACAAATGGGAACAGCAAAGAAAATTGCTTGTTTGTGGGAGGCCTCATCCGTGCTATCTTTCATTGTTCAAAAGGGGCAACCTTTACTGGTAAGCAACATGGCACCTACAAACCTTATCAAGTGACCAAAGATAGAATTCTTGCACTTCTCCATCTCCCACTTGAGGCACAAATTCTTCAGGCAGCTCCAGGTCATATACAAACTGGCATTCAGGATAGATGCCTCCATCTGACCCTTCATATGTGTAGCTGGGATGGGAAAAAAGAATAATTCAATCATAACAGTGACTTGCGTAGAGAATGTTCAGGTATGTTCTCATGTGGAGTAACACTAATTTGAGTTACAGAGAGGAAGTGACCTCATTCAGAGAAGCCCAAGCCATCTTTTTATACTGCTTCCAGGATTCCTATGAAATTAGGAGTAACATTTAGAGGTCCATGTATGCTTTATGGATAAATGCTGTGTGCTACATAAAGGCAATCTCTGGTCTGAAAATTCTACATACCCTGTTTCCCTGAAAATAAAACTTCCCTGGATAATAAGCCCAATCAGGCTTTTGAGTGCATGCACTAAAATAAGCCCTCCCCTGAAAATAAGCCCTCCCTGAAAATATTTAAATGCATGTGCAGCTGGTCCCTGCCATTTCCGCGCAAACAATACGAGGAGGGAAGGGGGAACATGCCCCATGCACCCCACACGCACTTGCCTAATGGCCGCTCCCGCAACCCTAGCCACTGCGTCCGTTGTCACACTAATGGCTGCCGCAAAAGCCATTAGCGAAGAACAGGGAGGCGATGGTGGCAACGGGACATCTGGTCAAAGCAGCATGGCTGGGCAGATGGCATGGTGCAGAGTCCTGGGAAGCATGGCTGGAAGCACGTGCATGGCCTCCGGGGTGAACAGCTGACGAGCGGCTGTGTTGTGCTATCACAGCAGCAGCCATGAGGTGACTATGCTCACCACCTCCTGCACCTCAAAAATAATAGGCCTCCCCAAAAATAAGACCAAGAGCTTATTTTGGGGGGGGGGTGTCAAAATAAAACAAGACCCTGTCTTATTTTGGGGGACACACGGTATTAATATTGCTTCTATATTTCATATATTTATTTTCATGATTCAGCTGGAATATGTAGCAATCAAGAAAATCACCATATAGTAGTTTAATGAAAAATTACTGATTATAAATATAGTTATGTTCCCGCAATGTCAGCTTCAAGGGAAATACGGCTACACTGCAATGTACCTAGGATTTTAGAACTTTCTGCATTACCTGATAGTTCCAACAGCTTTGGATAATGTAGCAAGGGGAGCAGGAATGCAAGCTTCTTCTTGGCACTCTTTTATCAGTGTCTCTCTAACACCCAACTCTGATGAAATGCCACCTGCAGCCTAGCCAAAAAACAAACAAACCTAAATTGTGGTTGACCATAAAGCAAGCGGTCATCATTAGCTATTTTTAGTATTTAAGGAGGATCTTTTCTGTCCATCAAATAGAAGAATAATTTCTGAGTTGGCAAATTCAATAGCTTCAAGTCTTCTTTGGAGTTTTTACTCCAAAGTTTACTAACTAACATTTACCATTAGTAAATGTTCAAAGTTACAATGGTACTGAAAAAAGTGATTTATGACTGGTCCTCGCACTTATAACTATTGCCGCATGCCCATAATCACATGATCTAAAATTGGATGCTTAATAGCTGGTATGAATTTACAACGGTTACAGTGTCCTGGGGTCATGTTATCACCATCTGTGACCTTCCCAACTGGCTTCTGACAAGCAAAGTCAATGGGGAAAATCCACATTCGCTTAATCACTGTATTTCACCTAACTGCAGTGGTTCGCTTAACAACAATAGCAAAAAAGGTCATAAAATTGGGTGCGACTCTCTTTAACTGCCTTGCTTAGCCAGGGAAATTCTGGTCCCAATTGTAGATCAAGGACTACTATATATGCTTTAATCTGTAAGAAAAATGTCAGTAGGAAGAACTATGTTCACATTGCTAAGAAAAATGGTTCATGCTGAAGTTATTATTTTGTATAAATAATAAAGGCTTATTTCTATTTAGGGCATTCATCCCAATACTGTGGCCTGCCCAAGCTCGTTGAATGATTTCTCTGACTGTATTGGAGCAATAAAGAGTATTTAGACAACTGTTAGCTAATTGCATCTTCATAGGAGATATTCTATTTGTCATCCTATTTTATCTCTTACCAAATTATCCAATAAGCCAGGATATGTGGGTTTGTTCAAGGCCCTACGGGCCAGCCACATGTGCATTTCATCATTTCGCCAAGTATAGCCATTCAGGTGGGCACCATAGCGCTTCACTCCCAATAGTGCTGGATCAAGAGAAATCAGATATGAATTTAGGCAGCATTTCTTGCTGCCTAAACCAAACATCTACCTTTGCACCATATGTTCTCATTTGATGAGTAATTTCATCTGCTTAAGCCTTCATAATGTATTTACTATTAATAGTATTTACTATTAAAATACTGCGTTGGGGAATGTTGACAGGAAAATAGGATATTAAAGGAACAGCGAGAATCTCCATAAACAATTCCTTCTTTATGATTCACAATGCAATATTTGAAGAATTCTTATGCAAGTTCAAACTTTTATTTCTCTAGAGCTGAAGTTGACCCAAGATTGGTGGTCCTTTAAAAATACCCAAAAACCAGTCCCAAATTTTCAATAATCAGAATTTTGCACTGAAGAGACTGCATTGTGGCTAATTCCAATGCAGAAAACAAATTACTGATTCTTCTGAAGTGATTTGCCTGTGCTTAACTTCCTAATCACTGATATCACATGACGTATTGTAACTTTTACCCCCTTTCGCTAAACCGGGTGTGGCCAGGGCTTGACACCTCTAGCCCACGGGCCGTGATTTGACAGCCCTGCTATACAGTGCCAAGACTCACGTGTTGCAGCACGTTCCATGCTGAAGAAAGGCGTGTCACAAAAATAGGGCATTACATTGTACATCTGTAAAACATTGTAAAACAGAGGCGTATTTTTATTAGTAAATAGCTCTGGATTCACACCCCACTGCACTGTCTTCCTTCTAAGCTATTATTCAGAATAGAAACACTAGACCAGTGGTTCTTAACCTTGTTGGAGGTACTGACCCCCACCAGTTTCATATGCGCATTCACCAAACCCTTCTTAATTGG
>JANHFT010010331.1:187374-197657 GCA_032467955.1 Pseudoxenodon macrops | reverse complement strand
TCTTGACCTCCGCCGAACCCGCGAGACTGACTCACCGAACCCCTGGGGTTCGATTGAACCCAGGTTAAGAACCACTGCACTAGACTTTTCTTGCCTAATCTCTTCTACAGTCAGAAATAGAAGAGAATCCTCTTCCTTTTGCTTGGTTGCGCTTACCTCATCCCTCCATCCTTTTAAACAAGGAAAAGCTTGCTGTGCTTTCAGCTCCTTGAGCACCCTTTGTACAGCAGCTGTCCTCTGGTCACAAGAAGTCAGTTGTTTGTTAAGTTCCACCCATGGAGGAGCTTCATCTCCCTGAGACACTGAGAAAACCGTTGGGTACTGATGGAGACATTTGGCTACAGCCTGTGGGACATACCCTACTTGTTGTCCAGCAACCATAAATGGCAAACACAGTGCCTTGGAAGAACCTGCAAAGAAATCAACCCTAATCAATCCTCTATTGCAACTAAGATCTAGTTTCTACAAATAAGTCAAATCTGCCAAAGTGCTTCTTTGGAAAATGATCTGTGGGTTACTAGCTTAACGACTGCACTGGTTCATTTAACAACTGGCAAGAATGGTCATAAAATGGGGCAAAATTAATAAATGTCTTGCTTAACAACAGAAAATTTGGATTCAATTGTGCTAGCAAGTCAAGGATTACCTGTACAACCCAAAAATGATGCAGAGAGAGTAGCTTTTGTGGTAACAAAACTTACAGCAAAATCATTATAAGGAAAGGATTAGTAAGAGTCCTAGAGCCTGAGAACAAAATGCCTACATGTGAAGCAGCATGCAAACAACCAGTACTGAAAAGAACTTTATTACTGATATTTATCTGCCTGATTAATGATCATAGATTATTGATGGATTTATCCAATTTCGTTTCCAGCAATTCAAGCAGATGGCTATCATGTAGTAAGCTAAAAAGCTTCAAACTGCTTTCTTGACAGATGACTTGGGCTTTTGAATTTTCTTTTCTGTACTTTTCCAAAACCTACAACTTTTTAAGGTGCAGTGATCAAAACCTGAATAAGGATATTACGTGACATCACTGTACATATTTGTACAGTCATCACAGTATATGATTTTTTAATGCATTTCCTACTTATCCAAGTTATACAGAACTTGCCTTTTCCTGCCACAATTCAGTTGGCGTTTTCACCAATTCACTACATTCTCAGTTTCTTTCCTGGACATCATCTCAGATTCACTCAGAACAAAAAAATTAACCTTTTGTCCCATTGCTTTTACATGACTTATCTTAAAGCATGTTTGCCATTTGATGTCCGCTTCCTTGTTTGCAAAGAGCTTTTCATTGTCATTTACTTAAAAAGACAACGTTAAAGTATTAGCAAACGGATCCAACTTCAGAGTTTGCCTTCATTCCAGATCGTTTTAGGAAGGCGCTGAAAAGCATCAGTCCCAATGTTTGCAAAAACCGTCCGTTTATTCCTACTCTCGGCTTTCTGCACCTGAAATAACTAAACCATAAGCGAATGCGCCTTTTTTTTCTTGCTGTTTGCATAAGAACCGCAAGCGGTTTGCAAAACGAAGCGGGAGGGAAATGAATTTAGTCCGTTTCTCGTTTATTTCTTCCGCACTTTTAAAGGAAGTGCCGGTTACCTTTATATACGTTCCCATTATTTGGATCTCTCCCCACAGCAAAGTTGGGGATAATGCAACACGCCCTTACGAGTCAAGTTCGCCTTGGCTTACCTTTTGACTGAAGCTTTCTGCATTTCTAGCGGTTGAATTTCAATCCTGTCCAGGACGTTTAATATTGAAAGGCGTCTAAACGCTGGCTTTAAATCTGCTTGTGTGTGTCTGTATGCGCTCCGCTGGCTAAATTCTGTAGAAAACGGCTCACGCGGAAACCCCGCGGTCGTACCTGCTCCATGAAAGGAATTCATCTTCTTCAGCAGCTTCCGCACTCGCTTCGACCATCCTTCGGCCGCCATGGTGCCTCTTGTATAAAGTCCGCCCTCGCCCCTGCTCATCACGCCGGACCATTCCAAGCGTAATTCTCATTGGCTCGCCCAGTCGTTCTGATTCCTAATTGGCCTTCATCCTTCGAATTCCATCGGGAAGCTCCGGAGAGCTCAGAGATCCGACCTAGTAGCGCTTCGCCTGTTTTTACGGTCGAAGGTTTCTCATGTTGGTGACTGGAGGTGAGAAACACGTTTAAAACAAAAAAAACAGTGTACGGAGAGAATTATGGCTTAGACAGGAAAGGGTATCATCCAATTCCAAAAAAGAATCAGAGGATTTTATTTTTTTAATAAAAGCTACTAGAAGAGAATTTGGAAAGTGACCAATTATTGCAATATCCCGGGAGTGAAAAGGATGTGGGTCTGCATTCATTGGAAGATCTCTGGAATTTGCAATGCAGTACACTAGATAGCAAAGGTGTCCAATTCTTCATGGTTTAATAATGCAAACATAGGTACCCATCAT
Source organism: Pseudoxenodon macrops (assembly GCA_032467955.1). Lineage (NCBI taxonomy): Eukaryota > Metazoa > Chordata > Lepidosauria > Squamata > Pseudoxenodontidae > Pseudoxenodon > Pseudoxenodon macrops. Next base: position 195,218 of record JANHFT010010331.1, on the reverse strand, counting down.
ACTGTTCTCTTTCGGAAAATGCCACTTTATCCAAAATGGACAAAAGAGAAGTGCAAGACAAAGGAAATTGAAACCATTAACTAAGAAAAGAAGTAATTAAATCTAGCTGACAGCAACACTACTGTAAGGGAGATGGGCATTTAAGTGTGGGACATACCGTACATACATACATGCATACTGTTGAAATGGCCCTTGCCCTCATGCCCATTAGACTCCCTGCCTTAACCTGTTTTAATTTTTCAATACTTACATTTAAGTGGAAAGGTATAAGTAAACCAGCAAACCACCTTTGTATTTACAAGAGTGGCATTTGATTTGGTACAAAATAAAAATGATGATTGCCCACACTGTCCAGAAAAAAAGGGCAAAGATTTTGTAAGTGGCTATGACATGCTTTCCAATATTCTAATGTGCCTTCTGAACCTAAAGAAATTACTATTCTTTTGTTCATATGTTAATACAGATTGTTCAGTTTCTGTTCTTTCTGGTCAGAGAATTTAATTTTCAGGAAACATTGAACCTTACAACCCAACTCCAGTGTGTGAATGACACCACCAAGAAAAACTTCGCCATTTGATTCAGGTAGATTTATTACCCTGACTTCCAAATTGAGGCCAGGTAGGCCCAACTCTTTTTGCCAGTCATATCTGGTGATATGACTTACATGTTTATATAAAAGATGTAGAAATGTATTTTTTAGAGAAGAAAATAATGCCAAAGAACAGATTAATATCTTGTAGAATTGATTAAAATATCAAGAATAACTTGGTGGGAAGCTAACAGCGTTCCCTGCATCTCAGCGTATAGTCATGCTGGCCACATGATGATGGAACTGTCTTCAGACAATGTGGCTCCCTTGACTAAGAAACGGTGATGAGCACTACCCCCTAGAGTTGGATATGACTGGATAGCGGAAGCTTTTATCTTAATCAGAAATAATGTGCAAGGGTGTGAAAGCCCACTTGCTGTAGCATTTATTTCATTCTAACGTAGCTTTAGCCTGCAGTGATATTCATACAGTGCTTAGTTTAGTTACTTAAGAGGATTATGGAGAAAACAGGGCAGACAATATCAATTCTGTTCTAATTATACTGGCTACCTGTCTGTGGCTTCAATGTAGTGCTGGCTTTGAACTTCAAAACACTCAACTTTGCACGATCAGATTATCCAAAGGACCTCTTGCCTCCTGAGAACCTGCTCAAGATTTGATCTTGGGGCCTTCTGTTGCATTAATAAATTAAGTTACTGAATTTAACAGAAATATTACATAGTTTACATTGGTACTTTCTTTCCATTGCTGGCCAAACACATGCTTCCTAAATGTTCCCCATAACGATGTATCTAGGATACACTTATTTTATATAGTGGTATCTTTGTACTCAACTGCTTTGAAACTGATCAAATTTGATACTCAACACATTTTGACATGAACATTTTTACTCATCATTTGGTACTTGATACACTAGCCAGAACTTGTTGGTGTAGGCTGACTTGTGGCTCACTATAATATTCCTTGGGGGAAATTTTGTTTCTTACTCAGTGTTTTTGGTACTCATTGCACCTCCCGGAATAAATTAATAATGAGTGCTAGGGTACCTCTGTATATTGCATTAAGTCATATTCTTGGTTTTTGCAGTACCTCAAACCAGAAACCAACTAATTAGGCTAAGGAAAATTTTGAAAAAAGCCCTTCTCCAAGATTAAAAATAAGCTTGTATGTTGTATAAATGCAGCTACATGATGTCTTAGTAAATTTGGTGAAGTATGTTGTATGAAAACAGCCAATGTGTGAAAATAGTTTTTCATTATTTAATTCAGAATCCAGTGACAGAGATGTGCTGCTCTAATGAAGGGGGAGAGGAGGGCGCCTCCATTCAGCCATCAATTTTAATTCCAGTTCCAAAGAATCAAACTTCAGTCATATTGAGTTAGGGAAACATTCCTCTTTATTTTTATAATTATTAATATTACACTTTGAATATTTGTACATTTTTCTTTCTATTCTTTTCCCTAAAGTGTCTGATCTCTTTTAAGATTATTTTTTTTATCACAATGGCCAGTAGAAAAATAACCAAACTCTTAAAAACAAAGACGCTCTTTAGCGCTTCCCACAAAGATCAGGAGAAAAGAGAACTGTGGAACAGTGCAGAGTGGCGACACTTTACAGTTGGGGTGAGGAAGCAATGGGTCCAGAGCATGTCACAAAGGGATTCACAGTTTACTATGTACAGAGCAATTAGTATCAATGGCTGTGCAAGTGCCCTGCTTTGAATCAAACAGTTGGGAATGCGAGGCTATTAACCCTGTATAGAGGTTTGTAATAAATTAATTTTCTTCGGTGTGCTTAATTTTAATTTATACTTGATTGGCCTCTGTTATAACCCACCAAGTAGCAGAACCCCTTTGGGATTGTAATGGGATTGGAAAGTTGGAGCTGTTGCTTCATCTTTCCAAGTTGGGAATAGAACCTAGGAATTTGAGGGAAATTATTGTTTTTCTGTGAAATTTGTACTCTAGCAAGCGATCCAGAAAATCAAGCATCATTTCTAAAAAAAAAAAGGAATGTGGGAAAAAGTATTTTAAAAGACACTCCCTCTTGGCTATTTTACATCAGGGGAACATATCAATAGTATATGCTGTTAAATCTAGGCTTGTTCTAATTGTTATCCCAGTCTCCAATATAAACCCAGTTGACTAGCGTTGCTTAGCAATCCACTGAAGGTACTAAGTCATTCTGCTTGCCTGCTTGGGATTGTACAAAGGTATGGATTGGTATTGTGATCAAACTTTTTGGAAGTTGCCACACCCTGCCAATATGCTGGGTTTGGGTTGGTGGGTCAAATGCCATGCACCCTTTTGCTCCCTTAGCTCTCTCTTTGGAAACATGGTCTCCATGCTCACTTTCCAACATGTCCCATTGTTTCTAGAGAAGTGACACACCTTCTCAATATTGTATCATGATTTAAAAAAGTGCTCCGCCCCCCCCAAAGGGTCTGGCTTAGAGGCAAAAGTATCTATGACTAGTTGCCCTTCTTTTTCTTCAAAACTGCCCAATTTCTGGATTGAATATTGCAGCTTTGTACTCAGAACAAAGTGGATGGCATATCTTAGATACCGGTCTTTTTTTCCTCTCACGTTTTCATATCAGTAAAACCAGATGATTCACAAAAGAATCCAGATGATTTTCTTTATAACTGACCTCTTTTTGTTTCTCCCTTTTGTCTTCTCCCTATAAATTCCACTATATCATGAAAGAACTAGAACCATCTCCAGTGTACTAAACACCACTTAGATTGATCAATAGATGTTATCAATAAATTCATAAGAAACTGGCCTCCCCATCCTGCCTCAACTTCTTAATTCTTTGTGTTTTACAGTTATTAAAACACCTCAAAAGAACTGTATTTGCTGCAGGAGAGAGAGGATGGGCATTTACTCAGACTTTAAGCAGCTGGTGTCATCTCCAGATACATTGGTTATGCAGACTGAGAATCCAAAGGCAATCAGGTTAGGGAAGAATGTTCTAGAGCGTTTTGGGAATTGGCTTGGCTGATGTTGGAGTCCAGTGGTTATGGATTTGATTGCAGGGAACTTTCAGTGTTCAGATCCAGATTCTAGGCTCTTTCCTACAAGATTGGTATTGCTGTTTTACCGACAGCGTCCAAAGAAGTTACATCACTGTGCCCTCCAGGATGAAAGCTGGAGCCCCTTGGTCTTCTAGTAGCAGGGAGGGATGTGTAAAGAAAGAAGACTCTTGTATTACACTGGAGTGGCTTTTCCCTTCACACCACATCTTCAACAGAAAAAGGGTGAGGGTTCTGTAGCAAAACACCAAATAGACTGACAGTCCTTCAAAAAAACGGAGGATCAATGAGAATTCAGTTCAGATTATTTTCATTTGCTGTAATCAAGATTCTTGGGAAGAAGAAGAAACCTGATCCCTCACTACATGCACAGACATACACACAATCTATTATTAGGAAATGTCCTACCCTTGAAGCTATTTGTGAGGGACTAAAGAACAGAGAACTGAGCAATAGCTACTGTAATTTCCAAACTAGTAAATTGATGTTTAAAAAAATGGAGGCTTCTCCAGCCAAAGCCCTGATCTCTCCCTATGCAGTCCTGATTGGAAACGTTTCCCTTTCTGTACCCTAAAAACCCAGGAACGTTGACACATTTAGACATCCACAAATCTCAGAGGGTGGGTTTACTGGCACATAACTGCATCTACCTTTACCCCGGGGGGTGGGGGTGGTATAGTTGTGTGCCAGTCATCCATGCCCTGATGTTAATCTGGACAGTAGGGTTAGCTCTTAAGACTTATAACCTACATTTCCATAGAGAAAAGCAATCCAGCAACAAAGCCAACTCAACCACCCTATCTTGTGGTTTCCTCCATCACTTTTTACTTTTGATGGAACAAAAATAGTTTGTTGCGTATTTCAGTAGATGACATACTTTCTTGGCACCCATCTGAAAATAAGCCGCCTCTTAAAAAGAGCACCAGTTCACAAATAGAACTGAACAAATATGCACGGCTTGGACAGACCTGAGAATACTTCTTTAAATAAATAAAAAAGACATCTCCTTAACTTATGGGAGATACTGTATGCATCCATCGTGCTCTATATGAATCCCCACATGAACCTGCATTTTAAGCTGTCTGAAGGGATTAAATGCCTACCCTATTATCACCCATCTCTTTAGCCTTGCACCTGTTGCTGGCAATTCACACACATGTGTAATCCACATGCTCACACACATATCATACATAGGCTCACGTGTGGGTTGTCCTAATGGAGGAGAGCCATCCCCCAACCGCAAAGAAGACCTAGGACACAAAGATTGTTTTTCAAACGGAGACTTGGTGCAGTGCCCTTTAAGAGAGGCCCTGCCCCTCGTGGTCCATATCTAGAAGTGCTCAGGGTGACAGGAGGGCTGCCCTCATTCAGCAGAGGTGTCCCTGGGGCCTCAAAAGGTATCAGAGCACAGTGTTCTCCATGCAGCTGCCACCCAGCGATGAGCGGAACGCCTGCAGCTGGGAGACCCCGTGAAGATGGACACAGGCAGCTGCAACCACCAAGACGTGGAAGATCTGGTGAGAATGGAACTAGAAAGAAAGGAGAAGAGAGGCATTGGAGCCCAACCTGCCTCATATTGACCATCACCAGATTATGAGATATCTTTTTGTTCTTGACATTCACAAATTAAACAAAAAACAAAGCTGGGGCTTCTGCAAGATTTGTGACAAGATCCCCAGCCGAGCCATGCATTAAGTGTACTCAATACCCTGGTTTATTTTCAGATCATATAAATCTGTCAACTAAGTGTTTCACAGCGCTTACTCTGTGTTTTTCATTAATTTTATACTGCTTGCATGCAAACACACATTGTTTAAGTACATTAAGAATGTGCATAATTTTATATATATTTGACTTGTGTTGTTTTTATGGATTGCCCGCTGTCACATCCTCTGAGTAGGCTATCCTTAAGCTTTCTTATATTCTCTCTCCTTCCTAAAAAAAAAAAGCAAAAAAAAAAAAGCAGGCGGCTGCAAAAATGTCACTCTGCCTATTCTGGGAATGTTGCCATGTCACCATTTCTCTTGTTTGAAAAAAAGGTTGCCTACCTTGTATGGGCCCTCAACAGTTTGCCAAGGCAAAGTATTTATCTTAATCTGCCTCCTGATATTTTGGACGTCACAAAATGAAATGTCAAATTTATCACAGAATGAAGTTGTGGCTTTTACCAAGAGAAAAGGTAATGTGGAACTCAAGTGAAGACTCTCAGTTTAAATACTTCCATCCCTCTTCCATATTTTCTTGCCAAAGACATACCCAGATGTCACACTTGCCAGGGAAGAAACGTTCAGGAATGCGGGCAGCATACAAGCCCACTCCCAAGATGTAGAGGACTGCCATGAGGAAGAGCCAACCAATCTGTCCCACTGTCGTGGCCTTGATAAAACCTTCAGTGATCATGAAATGGAGGGTGGGCACTAGTCCACTCAGCCCTAGGCCCAGAAATACACCTACCCCAAAAGGAAAGAGAGAATGTAACTTGGACAGATAGTTCCGTGGCTTTAACATCAATCCAACTAATAAAATCTTAACCCCCAAACTGGAGTCTTAATGTTGCTAATGAAGGAGTAGCTGTTGCAAATTTAGACAACAAAAACACACACATATTTTCATATTGAACTGATGATGTTGGCACTGGCTATCATATTATACTAGTTACTGTTTTGTTCCTGCATCTTTTATATTAACTCAGTATGCCAGCTGTTCCCAACCTGGTTCCCTCCAGATGTGTTGGGATTACAACTTCTTTTTCATGTTGGACTTTCTTCACATTTGGACAATGTTAGGTTTAGGAAGGCTGCATTGTGCTAGGCAAGTTCCTCTGTATTCTATAATTACTTCAGTTCCCAATGATCAGGTTATGAGTGTTTTTTGTGTACCAAAATTGGCACAATTGAAAAATACAAGAAAGATCTTGGAATCTTGGCACCCCTGAGATTTCCAGAAGCGTATAAAATAGAGGACTCAAAAAACTAGTGAGAACTGTGTGGCCAAAAACATAAACGGTTGTGGGAAGAGAAAGACCAGGGAAAGGAAACAAAACCAAAAAACTGGAAAGCAACTAACAGTATTCCCTGTCTTTAATAAGTTTCTCCACACAATGTAGCAGTGTGAAGATGCAGTCAAATCAAGAATAGTTACCTGCCCGCACTGCCCGATACTGTGGTGTGGCAAAGTGATCCCACTGCGACACCATGATGGCAGTTATACCCAGCACACAGATGATGATGAGGTAGATGAGCTGGGGTTGTGGTGAGCAGTAGAAGGAGTAATACAACCAGGGAACAAAACTGCCCATGGTGAGCAGGGCAATTCCAGAGTAATCCAATCTGTACAGAAGGTACCACAGAAAGCAAGGTTGGGTGATCAGTGGACATCATGCATAGGGCAGGGCTTGGTGTATAAAATTTAAACTATTTTACTAAAGTATAGATCTGTATAGCCACAGTGTGGGCAAGATGTTGTGAAGAGCCTCTAGCTTTCATTATACTGCCAAGATGATCTATCTTATGGGAAGCATGTATACAGACATCATAGATAGCAAGGATTGTACCCACATGCCAGTTTCTACAAGAATCATATTTTTTTGTCACATTATGGTGGCTTGACTAAGGAGAACAATGAAACCCTCTTTTATGAACTAGTAACTGATGCTGTCGCCTCCTCCTAAAATGGAAGCATTTTCCATAGGTATCCCACTATAATCCCCGCCCACAGATTTTACAGGTTTCTGTAGCACTAACCATACATACAATATAGTTAGGGCTCTTTCTCAGGCCTGCACTTCTTGTGGTCCACTGGATCAGCTTTCAAATTCTCACCCAGCATAACCTTTGACTTGGCTGCCTGGGACTTCTCATCTCAACAGAATAAGGAGGTGCTTGGGAGGTGAAAAGATGCACTAGACTAAATGCAGCTCACCAATTATTGGCTCAAGAAGTCTTGAGGAAAAGGGCTGTCTATTGGCTTCCCTGTGATAAGCAAGAGCACAGTGAGAGCCCCTTCTGAAATCCCCCAAATACCTCTTGTGTAACATTTGTATATGGTATATTTACCATAAATATATTTTGTGACTTACTGTCCTTGGGAAACCATTTATATCAGTGTTTCTCAATCTCAGCAACATTAAGGTATGTGTTCTGACCTAGGCCTCTTGATTAAACTAAACCAAACCAAACGAATAGTGTGTAACAAACCTCTGTTTATTTCCAACGGCTGTAAATTATGTCCATTCAGAGCCATACTAAGTCCCCAACAAGG
>JANHFT010010331.1:163975-177063 GCA_032467955.1 Pseudoxenodon macrops | reverse complement strand
GCACCTTGAATTGCACCCGGAAGACCACCGGAAGCCAGTGCAGCTCGCGCAGGAGAGGTGTTATATGGGAGCATCGAACAACATTTGAGCTTACCTTTCTGGAAACCCCTTTGCTCCAATTATCTGGAGCAACTCCAGCAGACATAAGATATAAGAAGGAACATCTCCACCTGAAACCCTCAAATCCAATTACCTACTAAAATAGAATAGGCAACCAGTGACTTTTGAATAAGCTATAACTACCCAACAGTTGTTGGTTTACCCAACAGCATACTGATTTAGTGTGCTATAAACTCAGTGGTAGCTTTATTTATTTATTTAGAAAATTTATATTGCTGCCTATTCGCACATGGTGACTCAAGGTGGCTTACAAGGATATAAAAACAGCATATAAAAGTAATAAAAAGAATAAAAAGAAAAATAATAAACTAACCCCCCCACAGCAAGATCACACCCAGGTGTTATTTGATTTAAGGCAATTTCCAATATTCTTCTAGTGCCCTGTCTCTCAATAATTTTAAAAAAGTGATTTAGACATTGTTTCAAAATCACCACCACTTTGTCATTAGAAGAAATTAAAACATCAGCAACCACAATAGGCAGAGGACAAATTTTTATTAAAATGAAAAACCATAGTTTCACTGTTGAACTTTTTCTTAAAGAGATACACATCCAAGTAAGACAATATAGGGGCCTATTTCTTTGGAGTTTTCCCTTTTTCCCTTCAAGATATCAAATTTTAAAAAGTCCCCACAGATTAATCATAATCAAAATTTGTGCCTCATGTAAATCTGTTTTTGGTTTGATAGACAGAAAGGTTTTGCTTACGATGAAAGCATATAAGACATATGAAAATTAAATTACAAACCAAAGAGATTTGTTTCAATACTTTTAAGAGACATATTGCCTCGGACATATAAGAAAAAAGGCAAAATGAAGAATATATACACTAAGCTAAATTTTCCAGCTATGCTTTATTTTAAAATACATACATTCATTTTTAGCTTTGTATAAACAAATCTTTCTAAAGTGTACCTGTAACTTACAAAGCCATTAATAATTATAATTATCTTTTACATAGATATTTAAAAACGGTTGAGAACAAACATGGAGATGTTCAAAACTGCTCCAGTAAATATAAACTATACTTTATAGCTTATATTGTATCATCAGAGATGATCATTATTGATCAAGGAGAGTCCTGCTTCTTTCCAGCTACCAGTTTTTGTTTTTTTTCTAACAGTGACTGGTAATACGTTCGAGTGGTCTCAATTTCACTTTGTATTGAGGCAATTTCTGCAGCCAGGTTGATCCCTGAAACAGGACAAGATGAAAAAGGGGTTATCAATACGCAATTCTAAATAGTTTTAAAAAGAGAAATTCCATTCTACTGTCCCCTAAATTGGATTGTTTCCAGATATGATAGAACACCCAACTTCCATGTTGCCAAGCTCTAACTGGGAATTCCAGGAGCTGGAATCTTCATTTATCCGCGATTTTGGTTGGAAAACCTATTTTATGAATGGTAAATATCTCTAAAAAGCTCATCTGACTTTGGGCCAGTCACTTTCTCTCAGTTCAACCCAACTCACAGACTTGCTGTTGTGGGGAAAACCAGAAGGAGGAGCATTAGTTATGCTCACCGTCTTGAGTCGTTTATAAAAATAATAGATGGGATATAAATTAAATAAATACATAAATACAAAAAGTACAGATCTGGAGCTTATTCGATGTAGGAAGTGCCACAATATAGTAGGTTTGAGTTGAATACCAGAAATTTAGTCTGATTCCTCAGATGGTGACTACCATAATATGAACAGAACTTGACCACAGAGAAACTCCCAAAATTGATGTTCTGCTGCCCAATGGCAGCTTTCACATAAGAAAGCAACAGCTGCATGATATATTTTTTTCTTAGAACTTTAAACAAGGAATCAGAAGGGGGACAGACGTGCAGATGTCATTCACTGTAATTATCCCAGCTGCCTTTTTCCTCACCTTCTTGGAAAATCTTCTGAGCTTGTCGGAGGCTTTGAGGCACAAGGATGCCAAACCAATTCAGGGGGTCTTGGTGGCCTAAGATGTCTTCAGGCTGGGATGCTGTATTCTGGGGCTGGACCACATCATCAGCTTTTCCTGGACCTTTTCGTCGTCGTAGAACTAGAAGCAATCAAACAGTACCTTCAATCAACAGAGACTGGCAAGCAGGGAATCAGATGTTGTTGAACAACAATTCTCAGGATGCCTATTGTAGGTTCTTTTAGAAAGAGCAGTTGGACAGTTATCATTCCTATCTTTGAAGAGTAATTGAGGCTGATTTCTGGTATTTTCAGTAGCTTCCTTAAATTCTTCCTTTGAATGGTTGCATTGTAAGTTTTCATATTATTAGGGATAAAGAATTTCTGATTTGTGTTTCTACTGTACAGTGTTTATTTCACCAAATAATAAAACATTTGGTTTTTATTATTAATATATTAACCAATAATAAGAGACAGAGAAAATTCAGACAGACCTTGGCAAAATGATTGCAGTTTTTTATTAATTATGATCAAGTGAGTTTTGTTCTTTTACCTTGTTCACTGGGGCCAATTTCTTCCACAAAAGCTGGGCTTTCATCCTTCCCTTTGAAAGCATCTTCTGTGATCACCTGAAACTGAGTCTGCCCGTCTTCTGCCTTTCTAGATGGAACAAATAGAGAATCATATGCAAGACTGAGCATTTAGCCTGAAACGGATTCACTTCCAAGGAATAGGCAAAAAGGATAATATTATTTGGGTCTCTCTAGGATAAGAGTTCATTTCAGTTTTAGCACTCTCTTTCTCCATAGGTGTACATTATAATTGCCCCTATCAATGTTATTCCATAACAACACTGAGGTTATGAGAGAACTATTGGATCAAGATTTTCTAAAGAATTTTCCACATGGAATGTGGATTTGAATCTAAGTTTCTCCAGTCCTTATCCCAAAATCAAAGAAATAAAACAATCTTCCAGTACTGATTTTATTAACAAAGCAAATCCAAAATATCCATAACAAAACTTATCTCGCTTGTCTAAAACCTTAGAGAACACAGAGCTGTCATAATTAAAGTTTGATTGAATACAGCCAAGTAAATCAGTCCCTTCTTACAAAGGAAGTTGGATTAACAATTCCTGGAATTATTAGGATGACTTGATGCTTTGGAAAAGCTATTATGGAATGGAGCAATCTTCCCCAATCTGATGCATCTAGCTATTTAATTGCTACTATTCCCCTGCTGAATGGCAATGGAAATAACAGCATGAAATAATAGTTTAAATATTTGCAGGGAGGTTCCAATAAAAAGAACACAAAATAGATCCCATCTGTTTTTAGAAAAAATCAAAAAGCACGTAGTTACTGTTTTTTTCTTTCACTGAAGGTCATTATACTGGCTAGCTACTTACTATTAGCTCCTGGATTAAGAACATTTGATTTATAGACACCTTATACTTGTGAATGGCCTGGCTATTTTTAAAAATGATGGGTGGCATTCTCCTTCCTTGAGATGATGAACCACTGAAGCCACACAATGTTTTCATGAACTGTTGAAGTCGCATGCGTTTTTAATATTGGGTAATGAGATGGCCAGCATATAAATTTAATAATAAATAATATAGAGCCTGTTTTCAACAGTTCATGAAAATATTGTGTGGTTTCAGTGGTTCATAGGCTTGAGGAAGGAAAATTCTGTCCACCATATGTATTAATAGGCAGTCTGTTCATAAGTCTAAGTTCTGACTTAGATAGAAATTTGAGATAAAGGCAGACAGAATGATTGGAACTCATTCTTAACTTTGACTGAGTTTATACAACACATTAAGCCATAAATCATAATTCATTAAGCACAATGATTGTGTTTGTACAACTAAACGAAAAGCAAGGCAACCATATTTTGGTTTAGCGCAATATATGATTGCAGCTGCTGCCTTTATTCCCTACCATAGAATTTCTCTCCTTGCCAAAATCCAGCAATTTTTCCGCTCACCTAGTTTCTATCCGAACAAGTGGTGTCATCTGGTGTCCATATTGCAGGGTAGATACACATTTGGTACCCATAGCATAGCGAGATTTGGAAAGTGAGAACCAACCCTGGAGACGCAAAATCAAAAACACAGCTTACAAGCAATCTTTCTTACCATATAACTTCAATGTGAATAGTTACAACTGCCAGAATTCTTACTCATCTTGAAAAGAGAATAAACTGATTCTGGATTTTCTGACACTGGTAAGACAAAGACAATCTCTATGACACATTTCCCCAAAAGGAATAAACAGCTCTGCCCAATTGCAACAACAGGGAAAGGGAAAATGACCCTATCATTTGGCAGCATGCCCTTGGCCTTTACCCAGTCTTATGTGCCGTGTTCTCACCTGCTCCACCATGCTATTGAAAGCTTCTCTCTTAGTCTGGAGCATTTCTAGAGCATCAAAAAGGTGAAGGATAACATGGTCCAATTCCTCACATATTTCTATTTGTCCAATGTCCACTGCGGGAGCCATCTGAATGGAAAATTGAGCAATTGATCCTATTCGACCTTCTGTCACACAGGTTTCAAGAGTTTCTGCTATAATAGATAAACATCCATGTTGATGTAAATTATTATCTTATATATTAAATTTGCACACGGTTTTTCCATCAAATAGTGTTCAAAACCACGTAACAGCAAAAATAATAATAATCACAAGTTACCAATTAAAGCAGTTTGCAACCTATTTAACCATCAGTTAGAGCCAGATTTATATGCATACAACTGGTAGAAGCAGATTCCCTGACTTTTGTCCCAACAGCAATATTTTTTTCAAAATATTGTAAAGAAGATGGAGAAACCCACTGAATGGGATATGATCCAGTGGAGAAGGAAGGATCTCTGCAAACAAGGCAAAGTGAGGAATGCTGACAGGATGATTTTTTTAAAGGATCCCACTATCTTTTCATGCTCTCTACTCCATTTAGCAGGACATTACAACTGCAATATTTAGAAAACATTTAGGATTATAAGAGAAAGAAAAAGTGAGAAAAGCTTGTTTCTTTCCATCCATATTTGCAAACCACTCTATCAGCTAAAAACTTGTCTCAATCAACCCAACTTCTGCTGATGGAAAGGCATAAAAGAAGACTCCAAATAAGCTTCCTTTGGCAAAGAATATTAGGAGCCATCACAGTCAAGTATTGTGGTGACAATAGCAACCAAAAGCCACTGGAGTCAGGAAGACTTACTTCTCAGCAGACATATTCAGAATTTCTCAGCTTCATTAGGCCCAATATCACCTCCCTCACCTTTCTCTTCCCTTTTAAAACATGTAAACTGCATAGTCAATACTTTATTTTTCCGACCTTCCTCCAAGTTCAAAGTGATTAGAGTATTTGAGGATTTTAAAGAGGTCTGACTGATCCATGAGTTTATTCTGCTTCGCTACACCCATCATTTCAAGGGCCAGAGATTACACGAGTGTGTTGCATTACTGTAAAGCTAACGATGAATCTGTGTTGGTATTAGAAAATCACAGTCTTACTCGATAGCAGTATTTCAGTATTTGAGGGGCTGCCACAAAGAAGAGGGGATCAACTTATTCTCCAAAGCACCAGAGGGAAGGACAAGAAACAATGGTTGGAAGCTAACCAAAGAGAGAAGCAACCTGGAATTAAGGAGAAACTTCTTAACATTGAGTACAATCAACCAATGGATCAGCTTGCCTCCAGAAACTGTGGGCGCTCCATCACTGGAGGTTTTTAAGAAGAGTCTAGAGACAGTCACTTATTTAAAATGGTATAGGTTCTCTTGCTTGAGCAGGAGGCTGGACTAGAAGACCTCCAAGGTCCCTTCCAGTTCATTCTATTCTAATTTATGACGCCACAATAAAATAATCCTGAGTTGCCACAAGCCTCTCATTCTTTCTACCTGCAACTGTGATCGGCTAATCTAAAGAAAGAAAGACGATACCTTCGTAAGCAAATATATCAGGGTAACTTCATAGGTTTCCCTCTAGCGAAGACAGCTGGTCGCTCAACCTCCCCCAAGTTCTCTCACTGCACCCCATCCGCTTTTCTCAATCGACTTCCTGTATTACTGCCTTTGAAACATGACTCCACCTTCTTTTCTTCCACGGCCAATATGATCAGAAATGTTCGTCTTTGACCAATTGGCTGCAAACCGAGGTAGAGAAGGGACAATGCAGCTTCGGATAATAAGCCCAGCCGCTTCCGGTTGTGAAGTTTCCCCCTTGATCTCCAGAGTGGCGTTTCTCAATCTCGGCAATTATGTGGGGGCTTCAACTCCCAGAATTCTCCAACCAGCTCGCTGAAGTCCACATAAGTTGAAGTTGCTGAGATGGAGAAACATTGTTCTAGACTAGTGTCTTAAATAGGGATCGTGTTTATTAAGGGAATTGTGTTTGTGTGTGGGGGGGCTTGTATGTATGCTGTGCCCTCTGATATTTCGGGCAAGGGCGGCGATCGATATCTTTTGAATCGATAAAGCTGACCAAAAAGGGTAATATATGGGCATCAGATCAGGGATGAAAAAAATCCAGTGGATCAAAATATTTTCTGTGAGCCGTCTCGTGGTGGTAAGAATGCTGGTAAATCAGTTCCGGTTTCTCTCCCAAGAAGCCCTCAAGAGTCAAGAGCATTTTCATTTCTCCTTCAGATTAGAATCTATGGGGGCAGAAGTGTGGAAAAATATACGAAATATGAAACTGGATCCACTAGATCTTTCTTCCGTATTTATGCTTTTTCGCCTTTTGATTGATTTGGAGAGGCACAGAAAGAGGGAATGCAGGGGGGGGGGCAAATCCTAGATCCCAATATTTCAATATTCCATTAGAAAAAAGAAAATCTCAACAATGTTACTCGGTACTCAACAGCCTATAAAGCTATAAAGTCACTACGGAGCGGTATATACATCTGAATGCCATTGCTATACGGAAACATAATCTGTGCGCGCATTTTGCTGACGTCACCGTGGAGGCTTCGGGCGCGCGTTCTCATTACGTCACCTCCCTTTGTTCTGCCATGTTTGGTGTGGGCCTGAGGCTTCCCTTTGGGTTTTTCATTCTCATCTGTTATAGGCCGATTCTCCTGACCAATGAGAGCTGACATCAAGGGCGGAAGTGATTGAAAGAAAGTAAATCGTAACGTGGTCGAGTCTGGGAATCTAAGGCGATCATGGTAAAAACTAATTTTTGTGCCTCGAGCAGTATTTCCTTTTTGGAAAAATGAGCAGTAATTGTTTTTGCTTTCTGGCTAAGAGAATGGAGACAAAATTTCCAGATAGTTCAGTTTAGACTTTGTCTAACGATTCAATGAATCAATGAAGCCTGGAAATAATAGACATTCTAATCCAGACTAATTCGGAGCAAAGAGAATAGATTTTGCATATGCTCTTTGTATATTTTGTATATTTACCTATATTTTGATCAGGCTTCTCGGTCTGTAGCTTTCTAGGTATATTGAATTGCAGTGGTTGGCCATGTTGGTTAGATTTTTTAAAAATTGCCCCATAATTCTTCACATGTCTATTTAGCAATACAACTAAATTTTATGGGATTTATTCCCAAGGAAGCAGCTGTAGGATTACAGCCCTACTCTATTTTAATTGTGGCCTGTCTGAACGTATGTAACTCAAAAGTTAAAAAAATTCTGGATTTTTAACAAACAGTTCAAGACAGATCCATTTTCTCCCATCACTAAATATATTGAAGTCAGAAGGGAAATGAAAAAAATGGTCTTAATGAATCTAATGGTTGTTTTTGTACTTTTTTAGTTGCGTCGGGAGGCTCGCCAGAGGCGGGAGTATCTTTACCGCAAAGCTCAAGAAGAAAAACTCCGGACTCTCCAAGAAAAGAAAGAAAAAATTAAAAAGGCTCTGGATGGTACACGTCAATGACTTGGAATTGCAATATATAATAACAGGATTGTATTTTGTGGGAATGTGAAACTTGAGGGCCAGTTGGCCTTTTAAGTAAGCCCTACTGAATTTAGTGGATTCTATATCTAAGAAAGCATGTATAGCTTGTCCTATAATTGAACCAATGTGCTTTTTATTCACTTATTACAATTGTTCCCCATGTTTCCTTTCATTTACTCAAGATATCTCCTCAAAAGGTATCTTCACAAATAACCTTGAGAGGTAGACTGGGTGCACAATTATCCATGAATTAATAGCTTTATGGAAATTTGAAACTAAATGTCTTTTGTGCTTGTCTGGCATTCTAATCAAACAAGGGTTGGATTTTAAGAAGGGATATGCTGATTTATTAAGCCATGTTATATTTCAGCCAGCCAATCTCACAGAATTGTTGAAAAGTAATTTTTGAGAAAGCCAGTATAGTGTAATGATTGTAGTAGGATAAGGAAGACCCAGATTCAAGATCCACTTCAGCCCTAGAGCTGACATTTCATCAGACAGTTTCCATTTACCAACTTCAAAAGGTGGCCATTCTAGGTATAAAATTGGAGGTGAAATGGAAAAAAAAACAGGATATCATTCTAATAAATACAGAAATAAAATAGGTGGAAATGTTGTCCTTGTAAACTTTTCAAAAGTCTATTGAAAGAACTAGTTCTTGTAGTACTTACAGTACTCACCTAAAACAAATAAAGATGGGCATGCTAGCTGGTGAATGGAAGACTCCTCTCGCCTCAGCTTTGCTTCGTCATAAGGATTGAATTATTCTCATATTTGTCTTATTTTTTCTTTTACTTATTTGTTTTTTTATGTTCAGCCTGCTTGAATTATTGTATTTTATATATTCTTTTATACTATACAATCAGGGTTATATTATTTGAATAATGTTGTGATTTTTACTTTAAGTGGTAAACCATCTAGAGTTGTTGGAAGTTGGGTGAATTATAATTTGTATAAATGAACCAACAACACACACAATAATGTGGATTTTTACAATTTTTAAAAAGTCATCTGTCCTTTTCCCTTGTAGAGAACTGCCTGATTCCCACAGAACTTCGGAAAGAAGCCCTGGTCCTCCAGAAAGCACTGGAGTTTGATGATGGAGGAGCAGAAGGTGAGTGGGTCATTGGAGCCAAACCTCTGGGCTACCATACCTGGAGCCCTCTAAATGCTTTCTGGGGAATCTGTCTGTCTCTGGGAAGGTTTGTAATTATGACATTGGCCTGGCAGGAGTGACGAGTCATGTGGATGATGAATACCGCTGGTCTGGTGTGGAGGATCCCCGTATTATGGTTACCACCTCCCGTGACCCCAGCTCCCGTCTCAAGATGTTTGCCAAAGTAAGTAAACAGCAAATGCTTTGCCCTGTCTAGTTGGAGGCATGGGTTTAGAAAGCAGGTTGATGTGGCAGGTTTGAGGACTTGCATTCTTTCTGGGACTAGTTCAAATCTGGCTACTGGCCTGCCAGAAGGGAAACTCATAGAAGAGGTTTACTTTGAGCCAGACATCAAACCCAGTTCAGCTCAGCCCTGGGCAGTTAGGAGGTCAAAGCAAATGGTTTAACAGAGACTGTGTGCCAGGGGAACAACTCTTAAGATCTCGGCTCAAGCTTTCTAGATTAAAAAAAATATCAGTAGAGTGAATCTAACCCGTCTTTTCATTAGGTACGGTGACATCGGTTGCTTCTGCTCAGAAATCTGATTGTAAATGGCTGCTTATAATTTCATGTGTTTTTCCCATGTTCTGTTTAGGAAGTGAAGCTAGTTTTCCCTGGGGCCCAGCGAATGAACCGAGGCAGGCATGAGGTGGGCGCTTTGGTCCGTGCCTGCAAAGCCAATGGGGTCACCGACCTGCTGGTGGTGCATGAGCATAGAGGCGTGCCAGGTAAGTAAACAGTACACACTAGATACTTGTGCTTTGAAACCTGTTGTTATGAGAGCATATCTAGTAGAGATTCAGTGGTCATTTTATTTCATTTGTACTGGACTTGCGGAGGGCAGTTTGATGGAATCATACAGAAGGCGCAGCTCTGCTCATTTGGAAACGGGCTAAAGTTGCTTGCTTGATGTCAAATATATCGGCAGTGGCCCCACCCTTCAGAAGCAATTTAATGCCTTCCAGATTCTTTATGTTACAGTTAACCAATTCTTTGCTAGCTTGTCTCAGATTGACAAGAGCTGAAACCCAGTATGCTACTTACTTGGACCTAGGTAGAAGTTAATATTTAGTGGTAAAGTGTAGGCTGTGCACCCTAGGTTCCCTGATCAGATCTCCCAAGTACCGGTAGAATTGGGAAGACTTCCATCTGAAGCTCCTGATGATGCTGAGCTAGATGGAGCAGCTGGTTATGAGCAAAGCTGAAGCAGAATCGGTGGATAAAGCATCATTCCCACACATCCGATTGTGTCATAATAACGATTTTTTCCCCCCCCAGTGGGTTCATCTTCCATTGGTAGCAACTGGGCCTAACTGGTTTCTCTTCTCCTTGTTCCCACTTCTGCATTGCTTAGACGGACTCATAGTCAGCCACCTGCCTTTTGGCCCCACTGCCTACTTCACCCTCTGCAACGTGGTCATGCGCCATGATATCCCAGACATTGGCACCATGTCAGAAGCCAACCCCCACCTCATCTTCCACAATTTCACGTCTCGCCTTGGACAGAGGGTAAGATGAAGTGGTAGATCGGAGTGTTGTTTCCTCGGTGTTTGACAGCTGTTTAGACTGAGATTGAAAATCAAAACAGAGAAGGTAGCTAGCAGGTCAGCAAAACATCTGAAGGATGGTAGGGCAGGAAATCCTTTTTGACTTGGCAGCAAGATCTACTGGCAAAAGTGTGTGCCAAAGTCACTAAATGTGATTGCTGTTTTCTGGGTTTACAAAATGTTTCATAAAGCAGCTGAACACACTAGGTCTATTCAATAGACTAAGCCACAACTTTAAAAAAAACAAACCAGGGTTAAAGCTGTCAGATCTTTTACTCTCTTAGGTTAGCATGTTGTGAACTCAGTCCCTGAGAGCAGGGGAATCCACTCTACAGAAGTGAGTGTAGGAGTATCACTTTAGCCTGGATCCATCAGTGTTCTTTATATGGTATTTTGGGCAAAGTAAAGATGAGTATCAGAGAAGCGGCATAATCACAGGTTTTTTTATGTGCCAGAAATCATACAATTAGTATTTTAGTTGAGTCGCTAAAGATCATTCTAGCTGGGGATCATGGGAGGTCCATGGTCAAGCACATTCAAAGGCTGTCATGTGAGTTAGGTCTGACCTTGCAATTGTGTTCAGTTACGTATTTCTTTAAATCTGATCCCTTTAAGAGAAAACTTGACTTTGAGACTATGGGAACATTTGATGCTTCATTCACTATTTATTGTTTCCAACTTTCATCACATATGATCCACTTTCTACCCACCCCCAACCCCCCTTGCTCCTTCACAGGTCACTAGCATTCTCAAGTATTTGTTTCCAGTACCTAAAGAAGACAGCAAGCGGATCATCACTTTTGCTAACCAAGACGACTATATCTCCTTCAGGTATGTGTACCTGGTTTGGATTCTGGGTGAGGCTGAGCAGAAATGATTATGAGAGTGGAGCCAAGAGAACGCAAACTTCACTGGTGCTAGATTCTTCGTTGGTGTCAGTTGGGAGGTCTTGTTTGTGGATAATGTTCTGGGTGGTAATACAACCTTCTGCAATTTGGTCCCTTCTGAATAGCTGGATTATAATTGCTATACTTGTTGTAGATTATGGTAAATGTTGTCTCAACACATGTGAAGGGACTCAATCCGAAGGGAGCATTTTTCAAGCTGCTTTGGAAATAAAATGGATGGGCAGCCATGGAGGGCATTCGGGGGGGGCTTATTTGTGGATTTGCTTTAGTTCTTCACTTTCAAAATGCCAAAGGAGGGAAGCCATATCACTTTTCTTTAGCTAGCGCTGCCTGCTATCAGTTTGAGATTGTCATTATTTAATAATTGCCACTAGCTTCCAAATACAATAGGTCATGAAAGTTACCTCTGCAGATCTTTAGTAAAGTAGTGGGCAACTTTATTACTTTATCTGTGCTACCTGTCCGTCATTGAAGTACCCAATGGTGGGCAGGATAAAAGTTTGTAAATAAACTTTATCCCTGGCTTATGTTCCACTTGGGGTGTGTGCAGTTGGGTTCATGCAACATGTAACACCAAAATATAGTTTTATCTGTTGTTTAATTAATGTAGAGTCAGCTAACGTCAACTAACAAGTTGCATTGTTAGCAGTGTTCTCAAAGAAGATATGAATGCAGATGTTAAGAGATAGTGTTAATTGTAGAGGGGGTGAATTGAATGCAAATATGAATCCTGTAGTTGGCTCTGCCGTGGGGAGAATGAAGAGATCGCCTCAGGTGTGGTGCCACTTGAAAAGGCAGACAACTATCAGTTTGATTTATATTTGGTCATCAAATATGAGAAGAGACATTTTGTGTGTGTGTGTGTGTGGCTTTTGCTGCTTTGCTTGAAATAATGAAGTGTTTGCCCTTTGTCCGTGTTTTAGTAGCTGTGATTTGGGTTTAATGGGTGGAAAAACTTAGGAGGAGGAGGGACCAAAGAGCCTGGGGAAGAGGACTGCTCTTAATTCTTCCTAGTGCTTACTCTGTAATTTTCCAATACTATCTGGGGCAGGCACCATGTTTACAAGAAGACTGACCATCGGAATGTGGAGCTCTCTGAGGTTGGGCCAAGGTTTGAAATGAAATGTAAGTAGCACCATCAAACTATGAAATGTGAAATCAGAAACTTTGTCTCCATCACTGACTTGCCAGAGCAGTTTTAACTGAGTCACTGTTCTCTTAGCATCTGCTACATTTTTATTTATTTGTAGCCCGCCTTTATTATTTTTACAAATAACTCAAGAAGGGGAACTATCCAATACACCTTCCTCCTCCTATTTTCCCCACAACAACTCTGGGGGTAAACTGGGCTGAGAGAGAATGATTGGCCAAGATCATCTCCAGCCCTACTATTTGCAACAAATGGCAATTAAAGCAATAAGACACAGTGTATTGTATGCAGATTGCAGTATTTTTTAGAGTATTTGGACTGAATCAGACTCCAAGGCAAAGCATTCCTCAAAGTTCCAATTTATTAGGAGAGACATGTTGGCACAAACTGGTGAAACC
>JANHFT010010331.1:142333-157034 GCA_032467955.1 Pseudoxenodon macrops | reverse complement strand
GACTACCATTTGTCGGAAATGGTGCAGAGTCTCCTGCTTGAGCAGGGGGTTGGACTAGATGACCTACAAGGTCCCTTACAACTCTGTTAATCTGAAACATCTGTTTGGTGTGGCAGTTAAGGGATCAGGAAAGAAACTAGACGAGTGTGAGTTCTAGTCCCACTTTAGGCAAAAAGCCACCTAGGTACCAGTAACTGGGCTAGTCATTCACTCTCAGACCAACCCACTTCACAGAGTTATTGTGAGGAAAACAGAAGGAGGAAGGAGTATTAGGTATGCCCACAGCTTTGAGCTATTTATAAAGTAATAAAGGGCAGCATAAAAGTCTAATAAATAGAAGGTAATTATCTTCTAACGTAAAGTTAGGTAGAATGAAGCTTTATTTGCAATAGACTGTGAGCTTCTCTTATATAAATTTGATAAATGAATATACTTTTTTGAGCTTGACTCTATGGTTCTCTCTTTGTGGTTTCCTTGGCAATAGCCCTAAGTTGGCTTGTTGTTGCTCACTTCCAGATAGAAGGGGAATCCTATATAAGCCCATTTGTTCTTACCTTTCTTTCCGGACGAGGAGATAAAAGCCTAAGAAGCAGAAGGTGAAAAAATAACATTGAATAAAAAGAGCTTTTCATTTTGTCCCAAGAAAAAGTGAGTCCTACAATATCTGTGAATTGCAAAGCTGAAGCTCTTTCAGCTAGATGTTGCATCCACTACTCTGCATGTTCTTCAAACTTCCCTTGCTATCTACATAGCAGTTGTGTTTACGCAGCGTGCTTGTCTGGTCACTAGCTTCACTCACAAAACATGCTAAATCCTCATTAGGGGTTTGTACAAATTAAGACTCTTTTGTTGAGTTTATGGTTCAGTGCATTGTGCAAACCTAGGAAGTGGATTAATTTAGTAACCAAGTTACGCATGATGTGTATGCCAGCAGCAGATAATACGATACTGAAGAGGAAAAAGAAATTTACTTTCATTTCTTTGGCTCAATGTGAATTAGGCCAAAGTTGAGCATGAATTTGCCTTGGTCACTGCCCATCTGTTTCAAAAGGTTGGAGTCATACAACATGATCACTGCCTAGCTATATCAACATCCTAGATTTCTGGTTTAGTTTTTAATGGAGCAATAATCATTACTCACAAGAGAATGATGAAAAAGCTCCCTTTTTCATAAGAAAAGAACTACTGTATCTTTTCCAGGCAATATATACCGTAAATAAATATTCACTGAAAAATAGGCCATCCTTACAAAATGAACAGAATAATGACTACTAGAATAGCTAAAGATGAGTTGTTTTAAAAACTAATAAATGGGATTTGTATTATTATGGCATCTATGGGTAGGGCTTGGGAAACAAATAAAAAATATCAGTCTACGTACTGGGGGCATCAGATTCCTGAGAAGAGTTTTCCCAAGTCCATTTGTATGAGATAGAGAGGAAGTGACTCCAGAACTGGACTCTCCTGAAGAAGAGATATCAGGGGGGAAAAAAACTATTTTTATTCAGATTATAAGAATAAAGTACCCAGAAAACCCCAATCTAATCATCTCAAGGTTTTCATCTATTTAATTCCAGTTTGTCAAAAAAACCTTGAAAGGTACACTACTGACATCTTAATAAACAATTATTAAGGCTATTTCATAATTTATCATTGATATTTTCACTGGCTTTTTCTAAAAGCAAAATGTATACCCAATAATGCTAGACTCCCATTGGCGTTTTCTTGAATTCTGCTAAATGTTGCAGATGGACAGAAAAGTCAAAATCTGACATTCCACCCATTTTCAGAATAACAAACATATTCTTTCCCTAAACTTGCATTTTAGGATCCTCAGTGGGTTTAGAACTAATTTAGCACAGTCAAGTAAGAAAATGTACTACAGTTGGGACCTATTTATGATGATGTTCACACATCCATTGTGGTTTGGTTAGTTGTAGAAGGCCTAGTGGATTTCTTCAGATCATGCTATCCCATAAGCCATATATTGCTACCTATAGTGGCTGGGTTCCCACATCAGAGTAAGCCAAAATCAAGCACACCTCATTATGGCTTAGTACAAATGCAAACCCAGTTTAAAAACTTCTTCAGCTATTAACTGACAAACAATTCACATATGCTTACTCAAAGGTACATACGAAGAGTTCACGGTAAGCATTTTTAGGATTCCAATTATAATAGCTTTAGATCAGATAGCAATCTTATAGCACATCTATATTTTGTACCTTCAGTAAAATATGATAGCTTTCACAAGGTTGACATAAGCATAAAGTTTATGATTTTTGATAGCTACATAAATACTAAGGTTAACCACACAAAAAGTTAACCTACGGCCTGTTTAGCTGTGATATATTGTGCAATCCAAGATTATTTGGGTTAAAACCATATACTGAACCATAAAGAATAGTTTCGTTATCACAAGAGCCAGGTTCACATAACACGTAGCCCTAAATGACTGTATTCATTACTGGAACATTAACCAGGGGTGGGTTGTGGATCATTTTACTGCCAGTTCGCTCAGGGCTGTGCCACATGTGCACGCAGCAATAAAAAAACAGATGGCAGAATCCAAGATGGCAGCGCCCACGGAGACACTGACAGAATTGGCTCTGTGACGTCATCGCCGAGTTACTAACGGTTCTATAGGAACCGGTTAGAACTGGTAGGAACCCACCTCTGACATTAACTCATGTGATTTGAACTTGTTTCATTATTGCCATAACTGAGCCTTAGCGGTAAAAGGATTGCCAGTATGACTTTAAGTTATTATTACTTGTCAAAATTACATGTTCTTTTTGGCTATATGCATAGTACTTAAAATTGATCAAGCCATCAACAATTGTGGATTCTTCATTCAGGTAAGGGAGGATTATGTGGAACTAAAGTCATTAATGGATAATATTTGGAAAACAATTGAATTACATCAATGGACTGAGGAGATGCACCTTTTGGTCAACATTTGTATTAATTGGTTTAGGGCAGAGAGACAAAAGAAAGTTTTGATTAAACAGATCAAATTTTCTGGAACTATTTTTCTAAATGTATGGTTTCTAAGCCTCTTTAATTCTTTTCTCTTTGAATTGTACTTTTAAATTATGCCTATTATTACCGATATTACATGTATTTTGCTATTACTTATGGCAATATGTGTGTGTGGGCATGCAAGCAGACATGCATTGCACACAAAATCCTTAGCCAAAGTCACAGACTCTCTATTGGCTAAGTTAAAATTCTGCTGCAAGCCAAAAGAATTTAGCTCCTAGCATGCTATATGAACCTCAGCATCATGATTTATAAACAGTGGTTTACAGCTGAATTTGTAATATAGATTGTGCTTTAGTAAAAAAACCAAAAAACTAGTTAAGCAATCTACGTCTAAACATATGTAAAAGTACGAATTCTTTAGCTTAGCAAAATGAATAAACCCAATCTAAAATTTACATTCCCGCATTTATATATCCACAGCTATCCTCACATATCACCTGTCAGAGATGAACTAAGATGGGCATTTTCACAAGCTGTATTCGAAGACGCCTTGTGTACAGGACTTCCAGGCAGAGAGTGACTAGCCTGTACTCCTACAAAGGCACTGGGGTCTATTGATGAAAACTCAGGCACGGTGCTGTTGCGTGGCTTCACCGCAGAATAAGGCTGTGCCTCTCCGATGGATTTGTCCTCAGTGGCAGGAGAAGCAGAAGAAGCTCCTGCTCCACTTCGCCGGAGTTTGTTCACAACAGCGTAAGTGTCACCCATGTTCTTGACGGGTTTTCTTGGCTGTTCTGGAAGAGGTGCTGGTGTTGGATCAGCAGGCACTGAGATGCTCCTAGATCAGTGGGGTGGGGGGAAACAGAGGCCAAAATGAAATACCACCTATTAGGATTTCAGCATAGTGAAATTTGTCTCAATTGAAGAATTAGAAAGAGATATTGTGATGTAACAATGATACATTCAATTATTTTCCTGCCCAGCTGAACATTTTCCTCATATGCCTTTCCGAGATGCCCAGACCTGATGCTGATAATTGGAAGATGAGGCCAGAAAAACCTTCATTGCTCTTCAATCATGTACAGTTTCTTTCCTGACAACAATGACTGTTGTTACTTTTGTATTTATTTACTCTATTTACTTACACCAGTAAAAGACACTATCATCCTCCATGCTTCCAAGATGACTTAAAGCTCAACGCAAACATTTACAAAACAAGACAAGCACAATTATTAAATCAACCCGTACAAAATATGACATACACAAGTATGCATCAGTCATATTAGAAGGCTTTTCACTCCCTCCTTAACATCCGTCCCAGTGTCCACCCACCCCTGGCTTTTCCCACAAGGGGTCATTACAGAAAAGGCTCTGCTGTTCTAGGGCTGACCATGTCCCACTGCCGAGGCGCTGACCCTCAGCCTTCCTTACCGGAGGATGGAGCTTCGCTTGAGTAAGGGAGCAGCCGGTTGCCGGAGGGAGAGGGCGTCGTCATAAAGGGGAAGACGATTCTGTGTGAAGAGAAGGGAAGTGAAAAATATTTTAGGTGAGGACAGCTGTTTGAACTTCCTGTAGCAGGAAATTTACCATAAGTCCGATTAACCCTGAAGTAGCCCTCTCCGTGCCAAAGACAGAAAATAACAATTAGAATTGTTCCTTGAATTACTGTTCTTTATTAAAATCTACCCTGTGCTCCATTGCTTTTTGAAACGTTTCCTTTTCCTGAGCTTAGAATTTTGTAGTTTGTCTACCACATAATATCTTGTATTTAATTTTGCAATAAAAATTAAAACGATTAACATTAAAATAATAAATAATGAAAATTTGCAATA
Organism: Pseudoxenodon macrops; assembly: GCA_032467955.1. Classification (NCBI taxonomy): domain Eukaryota; kingdom Metazoa; phylum Chordata; class Lepidosauria; order Squamata; family Pseudoxenodontidae; genus Pseudoxenodon; species Pseudoxenodon macrops. Next base: position 152,217 of record JANHFT010010331.1, on the reverse strand, counting down.
GAATAATCAAAAGGAAAACTTCAAATAAAGAGCCAGTTTGGTCCAGCAGTTAAGGCACCAGATTAGAAAGCAGAATACCCTGAGTTCAGGTCCCGCCTTAGGCATGAAAAACAGATGGGTGACCTTGGGCACAGGTGGTTGTGTGAACAACAGGAGGAGAAAGGTGCATTAGCTATGTTAACCGCCTTGAGTTATTATGCATGTAAAAATAATAAAAATATTTTATTAAAAAATAATGAAATAAAAAATAATAAAGACAGGATAAAAATAAATAAATAATTCACCCTTAACATATCTCTGGAACTCAGGATTCTATTCTGATAGACGCATGAATGGGAACATCAAAGCCAATATGTATACAGTTTTAGAAGACAAGTCTAGCTCTATCCTGCTCCAAAGTGGATTTCCACGTAAGTGGATGCTTAAATTTGGGTTTCTGTGGAAGGCAGGGAATGGGATCGGATGGCATATGAGAAAAGCGGAAGAAAGAAAATATTACCCCTACCAAATTGCCATGATTTATTTCAGAGATACACACGTAGAAAAATGATTGAATTATTCTGAAACAGTCCAAGCTCCTGTAATAACAAAGAACTTTTGCATGAAAGTAAAATTTGGGATTTGCAATTCTTCTAGGACAGAGGCAGTGAGCTGTGTCCTGTAAAAGGACCAACCAATGTGGAAATGTCTCTAGATTACAAGCCAACAAGATAAAATGGTGGGAAGTAAGTTTTCTTTTGGTAGATGTTTTCTCTGTGGTAGAAAAGATTCGAAAAACTGATCAGATATCTCTTTCCTTCCTGCCCAGCTGCAAGATACCATCCTAAGAAAGGAAACGAGTGGGGTGTGTGTGTGTGTGTGTTGGGCTCTCAAACTACCACATCTGCACAAGCGTGTCCTCCCATCCCTTTCTGCACTCTTTCAGGGAGGAAACGTTCAGGGGCAGAGATACCAGCCTCATGTCAAGTTTGGCATCTGGGCTACAGAAGGAACGCTTCTGACCAGGAAGCCATGTCAATGATAATAATATAACTTTTCCTTGGCAAACCTCTGGAGAAAGGAGTCGTCTCAAAATCCATAATAGAAGGCGTTTGTGGGTGTGAAAGGGGAATTTATGTTGAGAGTGAAATGAAAGCAAAAATGAGGATCATTGATAGCCTGTTCAAGTTATTTCACATGCAATGATGGACTGTGACCAGAGAGGCCTAGGTTCATCTCATTCTCAACCATGGAAGCTACTAGGGCTATGTCACGCCATGGTATTTTTGGTGGTATGACAAGCCTCCGGACTCTTGCTGTGGGACAGGGCCCTACTCTTGTGCCTCCCAAAAGCACACAAGGATGAGATGTGCTTTCCTGCTGTTTTTATGGAGGCTGCAAGATCACACAAGAGCATTCTCCAAAGTTTCCAGGCTTTGTGTAACCAGGAGCTGCCTTCCATAGACATTTAGAAAAATATATACTATTAGGTAAGTTTTTAAAATTTATTAAATAATAAATGTAAATATTTTAATTTAATGCATTCTTCTGTTATGAATTGTTTCGTTTTTCTCCAGGGTGTGTGTAAGGTGTGTGTAAGGTGTGTGTGTGTGTGTGTGTGTGTGTGTGTGTGTGAGAGAGAGAGAGAGAGAGAGAGAGAGAGGCCAGCAGAGTCAAGAGCCATTTTCTGAATTTTTGACATGCCAGGCCCAAAAGGTTCGCCATCACTGCACTAAAGAGAGGACAGGATATAAATCTAACAAATAAAGAATAACTTACACAGAAGTCTACTTTGGCTGGAGTGAGACCATAGTTCCCTCAAAGGACTATAGCCCTGATGGCAAAAATATGGCATGCATGCCAGAGGTGACATGCAGAGCTCTCTCTGTGGGCATGCGCGCCATTACCAGCTGCATTTCTGGTTTCCGGCGCACACATGCGCACCAGCCGACTTGTCTTCATGGGAGCCAAAGTGCCGGAAAACAGCCTGAAAATGGCCCAAAAAAGCCCAAAAAACAAGCATTTGCACGCCAGCCAGCTGATCTTCAGGTTTCTGGTGCTCCGGCATGGGCAAAGACCAGCTGGCCAGCGCACATACGCATGCCGGAAACCTGAAGGCCAGCTGGCTAGCTGGTCTTCGGGTTTCCGATGCTCCAGCGTGCACACATGCACACACATTCCGATTTGGGCACTTGGTTACAAAAACAAAAGGTTCACCATAACTGGACTATGGCAACTGCCAGGAACCCACAGGCTCCCTGCTGAGCATTGCTTCAGCCAGCTGTGGCCACCACCTTCACGATGCTTAACTTTCTATGAAGTTAAAATGGAAGCAACTCTTTTTCTGTCATTGATGAATATCTTTATTTCTTTTCAGGGGGAAAACAGAACCAATTGGGGCAGGGCAGGGAGAGACAATAGGGCACTTACTCACAGCTTTTTCCATCCTGCCAGGGTGAATATTTATATAGTGGCATTTCCCCCCTATTTGCAGAAATAATAGTACCATTGGGTAGAGAAAATGCAATGAGAAAGATTACATCTTCCTTTCTCAGCATCACTGCAGCGATGAAATGGGAGCTCCTGCCTTGAACCACAAGACAGGAGGATTTTTTTCATCTTTGCATGCTGATCTCAGAATTAACCTCACTTCACTCTTTGGGAAACGAAAAACAATTATGGGGATTAAAATGATCATATGAATAGGAGGGAAATCTAAATCCTGAGTCTCATGGGGATAAATTGTTGGATCTTATACAAAACACATAAAATACAATGAATAACTGGATTTAATTTTTGCCTCCATTAAACCAAGTATTTCAAAGTACGGTAGTTCTTGTAAAGTTGCTTCAAGAAAGCAAAATTGCCTCAGGCTTAAGGGGAAACTCCATTTTTCATAGAACAGGGAAGCCATCATGCCCTCTGTGGAAAAAGCTTGTTTGGTCTCATCTCTTACCTCTTTGAGATTTTCATAATTTGGACAGGAAATGGCCAGGGCATCCCGGAACATTTCAGTGACTGCACGGTACACAAACTCATATTGTTCCTGCCAAGAAAAGATGTGACACAGATGAGTGGAAAACTTATAGTTTTTAAACTATAAACTTATAATTTGTTCATGCAAATAGGGCTATTGTATCTAGGCTGCAAACTGTAGATAACCATTAAATGAGAGCACAATAACACAAAAAAGGCTAGCTTTTTGCTGCCATTTAGGAAGGAGGGGGATTTGTGTACAGATAGTCCTCGACTTACAACCACAATGAAGCCCAAAATTTCCATTGCAAAGCAAGACAGTTGTTAAGTGATTTTTGCCCCAGATTACAATCTTTTTTTGTCACAGTTGTAAAGTGAGTCATGAAGTTGTTAAGTGAATGTGGCTTCTTCCATTGACTTTGCTTGTCAGAAGCCAGCTGGGAAGGTCACAAAATGTGATCACATGACCCCAGTACAACTATCAGGAGTCATGAATACATGCCAGTTGTCAAGCACCTGAATATTGATCATGTGACCATTGGGATGCTGCAACGGTCATAAGCGTGAAAACCAACCATAAGTCACTTTTTTCAGTGCCATTGTTACATCAAACAGTCATTAAATAAATGATTGTTAGTCAAGGACTACCTGTAGGTGTAGACCTACATGCAAAAAAGTATTTGGTAGCAATTTTCAGTAGCTCCCATTGAGTTTTGCCAGGTCTAGTAAAACAGGTCCAAGTATCACCCCTCAACCAAGGAAGACTCCGAGGTCAGCAGTTCCTCAAAGTTCCATTTTATTAGAGATGTCATATTGGCACATCTGGGAAAACCCGAATTTGAAAGTTTTCCCCACCAAAGGAAAGTCAAAGTCCCTTCCCCTGCACCCACATGTCTATCACATGGTCCAATCAATCCACCATCTCAACTGGAGATTTTCCTCAGTCACGCCTCTCCAGGTGCAGGCTGAACGTCCTTGACTCCCAAAGAAAAGAATGTTGTTATGGCTCTATATCTCCACCAACTCCAAGCAACCCACCTCCCGTTTTCCCACAGCACAAAGTGTGGCAGTCCTGAAGATCCAAAGAAAAAGATGGCCTCCAGGACTGACACAGGCATAGGTTGGCAGCAGGAAAAAAAACTGATCCTGAAGGTAATATTAGCTTTCATCCATTGGTGTTTCTAAGATTACCCTTGTAATTTCTCTTATTATTTTAATAAATATATATGTTACCATGCAATTCCCCTTAGCATGGACATCCTTCAAGGTTCTCACTCCATAAACTAGTTTCCTATTGAGAAATGTGGACTATCTATATTATCTATACCTTCAGGCCTATCACTAGGCATTTTTTTAGCTTTTATTCTAATTATTGGTTGGAATAAAGGATTTTCAGAATTCAACTTGTCTTTAGATTCAGGTAGAATGTAATTATTCCATCCCACTGAGATCTTAATAAGTATTGGGAAATGTTTTTCCCCCCCAAAGATTAGTTTCGATATTTGCATGGTATTCCCCAAGCTCATTTGTTCTTCCCAGGTATGGCAGCCATACATTTTGCCTCCTGAATAACAGAACAACAGAGTTGGAAGGGACCTTGTAGGTCATCTAGTCAAGTCAGCTTTTATTGGTAAGAAAAGAGCAGTCCTGATATTTTGCCTCACTCAAATATCTTGAGTTGGCTATGGGACTCACCTGAGTCTGGACAATAGCTGGTCTCTGCTTCCTCATTTCTAGGACTATATCAAAAATGCTGAAATATGGAGAAATCCTCTGAAAAAGAATGAAAAACTGACAAATGAGGATACATTCTTTTTTTTCTCACAAAACAACATTTATGCATAATTTTTTTTAAATGCCCATCTTTCAATGACTGGATGTTTTAAATTATAAAATCCCAGTACAATAAAGTAAAAGAACAAGAGATGTCTGTTCGGCAGAAGAAAATCCATGTTAAACAAAACTAAATCTTGCATGGACTTCCTACCTCAAGAGCTAGGAGAATAATTACATTTTCAAAGTCTACCTGGAACGTCATCAGAGAGGGATTTGGATCTCAACAGTGCCTTATCAAACAGAAGTTATCTGCATATAAGTATGCATACGCTAATGTATTTTACTATTCCCTTCAGTCTTTGACCTATGAGGGTACATTAATAAGAAGCCATCTGCATTAAAAATAAAAAAAAGGACAAGCAACTCAGGAAGTTTTTCTGAGAACAAGAAGTACCTTGGTGATGAGTGGGTGAGCAAAGAATTAGGCCACCACTTACCGCAATCTCCTTCTGATTTGAACTGAGATCTCTGGGTAGATTTGAAGGGTATTTAATCACAGTGCACCTGTTATTTGCATGAGGGAAAGAAAGCTCCCTTTGAAATAAATGTATGGGGATCACCATAATCCAGTCAAAGATTAAGCTTTTGTTCAGCTCATTTAGTCAATTCTTCAAGAAAAAGAATTGGGACTATAGATCTTTCCCCATTTATATCTAACGGGAGACAAACATGCCCTGCCCCCCCTCCATCTTCCTTCTGCTATGCTTGTATAACATGCCTTTAGCTTGCCACAGTCATGAATGAGGTTCATGGCCTAATTCATGCTTATCTTCTTCAATATTTAAATATGGTTTTTTTTCGTGGAACAAGCAGTAACCTACAGCAGTTCCAAGATGTGTAAAATCTAATGTGCTTTGCTAATTATTCTGACAGCGTCACTGTCAGGGAATCCTTGGGGAAGGAGAAATGTGATACTGTTGACAATTTCAAACTGATGCAGGCCCATTCCTCCCAGCTCTCAGTTATTCTTCACTGCCACTATTGTGGGTTTTTTTTTCTCCGTCTGGTAGGCTGCATAGAGTTCCCAGGTTTTGAACAGGGGGTTAGAGAACTTTCCAACACACTCTGCTACTCCCAGGTTTTGAGTAGATACGTAGTTCTAATGGCTTCCCTCTCCTACATGGCTGAGCGCTATGCAGGAATATGTTTTATGTGAATAACTCATGACAACCTGGAATGTCTCATTGCTTGGAAGTGTAAACACACAACAGTATTAAAGGGCTATATTGTAGGTGCTTCAGACATACAGTATGCATTACTGAATATCTTCTCTTCCTCATCATATGTAATACTTTAATATTTTTGCAACTGCCTCAGGTTTTTCCAAGCCAATATTCTCCCAATAAATTATAGTATAATTCCCATATTTCCATAGGAATAGGTAGTAGGAATCTCATTGCCCAAGGCATCTGAGAGGCTCTATGTTATATCAATATATAGACCCAGGCCAGAAATAAGTATAAAAAGTTACACACACAAAGTCAGTTTCAGTTCACTAAGAAATCAACTTCTTTACTTTTTTCTTGGTGAGTTTGCTTAGTAGGGTCTAAGTACCTCTTTAAGCAGCAGCTGCCGTACATAATCCAATGTACAGATCACACCTGTCCGACCACAGCCAGCACTATAAAGAAAGGAAGAGGAGAAGGGAAGTGTGAGAAAGGATCTAACACACACACACCCAGAATCATGCAAATATGACTGGACAGGTTCTACAATGCAACAATGAATGTTGCTCAGATAGTTATCCAATATTTCTGGAATTCTTTGCAGTCTGCCTAGATCTTCTCCCTAAATGAGGGCATGGGATTCTTTTGCAACTGAAGGTGGAATTTTTATCTGCAATTAATTTAAGAGTTACTGTGTTGAGGTGTTGATATAACTGAAAGGAGTGTGTTGGAATTTTTGACAATTTTTGCCTCATTTGTTTTAGATTTGATTGTTTTAGATTTAAAGTCAATCTGCTGCTACTGCGTGCTGTCTAATTTTGGTGGTACAATTTTAGGAAATGCTGGGGAACACAAATCAGGGGTCTGTCAGTTGCCCCCCTTTGGCCTATGTGTGACCACCTCACTATTTACTCTTATCTTCTCAGAATTTAAGGTTGTCATAATTCCCCACTACTGACTGTATAGTAGTAACTTTTAGAATAATCCAACCATTATACTGTAGTGACAGACAAATACTAATGCCAATTATATCACTTGAATGGCTGAAGAAGAGCTGAGTGATGCTATGAGGATGTTGTAAGTGACTACTGAAAAAAACCATTCAAGGCGTCCTAATATATCATTCTTGGAATAGAAGAACTCACCATGGCCAACTCACCATGGGACAAATCACCACGGACAGTTCAAAAATTCAATTTAATTATTTAAAATAATTGAAAAATATTTTAATATTTATCATTCACATTTCATATTATCCCTCCTTTGCCATCCTTTCTTTAATTATTCTATTCCACCATTTCAATGATATTAGTGTAACTCTTGTCCTGAAGTGAGCTGTCCCGCAGTGAGTAGGTTATGGTGAGTTGTCCTGTGGCAATTTGGCCATGGCGGGTTGTCCTAGGACCGTGATGGCAAATCTATGGCACGTGTGCCCGAAGTGGCCAGAAGTAAATTTTCCGGCGCGCATACCCCCTGGGCAACTCCTCTTCCTGGTTATGCCCCAGATGAGCATGCGTGTGCATGCACAGTACACATGCGAGTGCAAAGAGCTCCCTTTTCAGCACTTGGTGCTAAAAAGGTTCACCATCACTGTCCTAGGAGAAGATGTTGACATATATCCTTCTATTACGGTATGTGGAGATGACCTTGAGAAACAGGAGAAGAGCCACATGGGACAACTGTCATATAAAAGATATCTCAGTCCACAGAAGGAGGGGGAGGTCTTGGGAAGTGTTTCAGAAGGGATCCTTCCAATCAATAAATCAATCAATCAATCAATTAATCAATCAATCAATTTTTACCATGATCCCAGACCAGCAAAGGGATTCCCCCCTCCCATTTTCTGTAAAATAAAAAGAGGGGGAAAATTAGGGGAGAGAAATAGTAAAAGGAAGGGAGAAATTATTTTAGTCCTGCAAGATTCTGTTAATGCATGGTTCTCCAAAGTGTTCAAGATTGATTCTCAAGGCTTGATGGGACAATCAAATATTATTATGTAAACAAAAATGTGATATCACAACTGCCAGTTTTTTAGCTGCTGGTGGCCTTCATACTCATTGACTTCTTCCCAAAAGCCTAGGATGTGGTAATGCATTTATGTAAATGTGCAGATCTAAGCAGTATGGGCTTGTGTAATTGGCAGATGGCAATTCTGTCAAAATGCACAGATTTTCTAAGTGACGTCCAAGAGTTTTTGGTATGGCATGCAGTATGCTGATAACCACAGGGATTATTCATATTATAATTATTCATAGTGTTATTAAAGTAGCATTATTAAATTAGTATAGTATAATAAATGTTTGGGGTCGATGAACAATCTGAAACTTCATGAAGGGATCAATGAGAGTTTGGGAACCCCCATGTTAATATAAGTTAGAACTCATAATTGTGCTTCTTGTCTAAATTACCTTGAATTTCTAACATCTTCAGTGCAAAAATTATCAATATATTCTTACTCTCTGCATCTTTCTTTCTTTCTTTCTTTCTTTCTTTCTTTCTTTCTTTCTTTCTTTCTTTCTTTCTTTCTTTCTTTCTTTCTTTCTACAAAAAGCCTGTTTTCTCATGTTCAATTGTTACATTTACTCAGTAAATCAGCAATGCAATCTTTCTATAGGGATCGAATCCTCCCCTACCTGCAGTGCACACAGATGGGCACGGTGTCCTCACCCTGCTTAAATCTCACTTGCTCAATCATGTTGAGGAAGTAACCATAAGTGTCTGGGATGCCTCGGTCTGGCCAAGCCACATACTGGAAATGGGAAATCACCCGTTCTTCCTGAGATCAGAAAAGTAATCACTTACATTTGTATTATAAATCAATGAAGAGACACCACATTTAACACTTTCATGTGTTAAAATATTACAGAAATGCATGTATGAATCGGGTTCGCAAACATAACAAATCTCACAAATGCAACCACAAAACTATTGAACTGTAATTCTAGAAAGACCTCTTTACTACTGGGGTTTGCAATCCATAAGCTCTAACCTGCCCACAAACAGCATCCTTACTTCCCACAAAGCTCCCCCTTTAAAAAAAATGTTTTAAAAATATGAAATACAACAACTGTATAGTATAATGCCATCCTCCAAGGTCAAAGGAGGCAGTTGAACTACAAATGACATTTGTCAGTGTTTTCTATATTTGTGCATTTGTTTGAACAAATTAGCATGTTTGTCTTCCTTGACAGAGTGTGTGTCTAGCTAGGATTTGTATGAATGACTACAGTGAAAGGGTGTGTGTGTGTGTGTGCATGCGTGTGTGTATATGTGTTTCTCTCAATGTCAAACTCTGCTCTGGAGAGTTTCAAGAAATGAATTGGATCTGAATTTCATAAAATGTGAAGCTCACCTGCTGAAATGCCAGGGTAAGTACCCGCAAAATGACATCTGGATTGAGTTCCTGCTCTTTGACCTAAGGCAGAGAAAAGAAAACAGGCTCAAAATCGTCCTGATGTTTGAATTTTCAGATTCTCCCATTCCCTCAGTTTTAGGGAGTGCAAACATCCAAATAAACCCTAGAGAGGAAAGAGTTGAGAGTTTTTGTTTTTTTAAACATCCTTTTGCTGCTATTTAATGGGAGTAGATTTCTGACAGTATTTGAGATTTCTGTAGCCCAGATCAAATAGCTCTAATCAATTATACTGTCTACCTACAGCATAGGTATAAGTGAGAGATCAGTATGGAAATTATGTAACAAGGTAATTGATCCTCTGCTCAACAGTAGCACCTATGTCATTCAGTTCACCAAGAAATGGATGATCATAAATTAACTTGGGAAGATTCTGGAAAAGATAATCAAGCAACAAATCAGCGAATACCTGGAAGCAACCAAGTAATAACCAAAAGACAATATGGGTTTGTCAAAAACAGATCATGCCAGACTAATCTTATTGCATTCTTTGACAAAGTGACAAAATTAGTAGA